>AJFL01002800.1:0-19748 GCA_000467735.1 Rhytidhysteron rufulum CBS 306.38
TCCTCGTTGGCATCTAGCAGTGATCGCTTCTTCACACAAAGTGTTCCAACTTGGCATGCCCTATCACACCACTCCCATGTCTGCATGCCATCGTAACATGTGCCACAAGTACCATGGCTACACGATGTGAACACCCTCAGCTATTCATCCGGGTCGGTCTCGTAATCGATCACACGGATGGTAATTGCCATGAGGCGCGAGACGTGGTGGGAGAACAAGATCCAAGCCCATGGTTTGGACCTGGACACCGAGGATTCTTTTAAAATGATCTTGCGGCGCGAGACACTCGAAATCCTCATAGACATTGAGAAGGACATTCCGAAATGCCCAGAAAATCCAGAGCTATTTTTCACACACAGCGAAACGCCGTGGGGGGTGGCTTCTGACATGATGTGCTGGATAGTTGAGTGCATCGACTACATGGAGACGGACACAGCAGCAGTAATCCGGCTTCACTTCCAAGCAGCTCATGTACTTCAGTGCACCAATTCCTCGCCATGGGATCGTGTCCTCATCTCCGCAATCTGTCGATAAACCAGGAGGAGTTTGAAGAACGCACGGGGAGGCTGTGAGACGCATTCACAGCCATATAATAATTGATACCGACGAAGGCTTAACCGAAGAGCCTATATTAAGAAAGAGGAGAGGAGCAGAAGAACACCTAAACCAGCCAGAGACACGTTCTCGATTTATGAAAATTCGAGAACTTCAAATTCCCCAGTTCCTAGATAAGTATATTTAGGAATATGGTATATGCGCTGCATAGTTTATCCATAGTCGAGGCGAGGATAGTGAATACCCTCTTCTAACGCCGGATATTTGTGTGCAGGTCCCGTCAATGATTCGGAACCAGATAGACCGGATTAGGAAGCGGATACCATTTGATATGATCTTTTACCATGATCTCGTCAGACTAATAGATGAACACCATACATGCTGACGAGCTGGTATAAGGATGTTTAATTGCATCAAAGCATTCTTACGAGAGGCGATGGGTGAGGTAGACGATATCAGGGTCCAAGAGACTGCTGAAGAACTGAGAACGTGGTGTAAGTTCGACATGATGTCGTCAGGCGTTCTTGCTGTGACCTAGAACCCGATGGCGATATCGATGGCGCTAAACCTGGATGTCGGTGTTACGTAAGAGGATCCAAGGTCTCAGGAGCAAGCATACGACGGCCTCTCTGAGCGCAACCTTCGATGTGGGTTTAGATCTAGTCAAGGCCTGCATACCATACGATCCCGACAAGGATCAGCGTACCCAGTTGCACAGAGCTGTTGGACAGCGGCTGATGGCCTCTACCAGCAAGACATTCGACGACGAGGACGATTGGCTCGCACAGGATGGAATCTTGATGTCCATTGATTCTTTTAATAATCTGAATCTTGGGCATAGATTGTCATCACCGTCCCCGACCTCAACATCCATCCCGATCATTTCCCACGCAGAATCTTCGCAGTCTACAACATTCTTGGGCGCGATTCGCACCGAACCTGAACATGAGCCAATTCACAACACTGTCGAGACCGACGTCGACGTGCATATAGTTAGTTCGTCTCCTATGTAAGGAAACCAGAACCACAGCACCTAAAAAGACATGATTGCAGCCGGGTTCAATCACACAAAGCAGACGAAGCTCCAGAATAAACAACAATAGGAGTTACAGTACGGCACGCGAGACCAAAATACCGAACTCCACACGAAGACACATGAACAGTTGTCGCTCGTCCATGACTCATTATGGTTTGTGAGAAGAAGGATGACACGTCTAGGTTTTGCGATGACGCAGGATGAAAATTTCTGTTATTATGAGACCATCCTTTCTTCCCGTTCACGCATGCGGCAGCGGTCCCAGCACCCAGCCCATGAGACTGTGGTGAAGGAGGAAAAGCAGGCCGAACCAGCAACAGATGACTCAAACCGAATCGACGAGGGGCGGAACAGATTTCGAAGCCTAGGAGATGAACGAACCAAACAGCCATGTCAATATCCACCGCGATACGCCGCAAAGGAGCGTGAAACGGGGATGAAAATAGAAACGGCCGGTACAAAATTGTCCAAATCGACGGCGTTACGTGCGATGAAGACCTTGAGGCGCTCGAAGCTTAACCAAAGTGGCTCGGGGAATTCACTCGGAGTTCTTGGAAATTATGATGTCGCTGAAAATTTCCAACACAAATGGGAGCAGAAGACTGCGGGGTCGGCTTGGTAAACTACGTCCACCAGGGTAAGACGAAGTGCTGGCTCTTTATTTCCGCCGGCAGACAAAGAGGCTCATCTTTTCGCGTTTGCGATGGAGACGGCGAAGGAGACATTGATGCAGAGAGCGCTGGCAGTGCGAGTACCAAAATTGGCATGGCGTACGAGGCAGAGGGGTCGAGCACAGATATAGCGGAGCTTCTCAAATGACTCGGCGGGTGAACGGGAGATAAGCCGAAAATGTTCGAACCCAAGGATATCAAGAAATTTCTATGGAGAATATACAATACCACATGCTCCCAAGAAGGGTAACGACAGCCCAGAAGCCATTGAGGATACTCGTGCAACACCCGATCCCATTTCCAAGGATGCGAGACACTGAAGGAGCTTCCCTCAATCGCAGCCTACCAGGAGGTAATTACTCTTCCACACACTGACGCACGACACTCCTCGAAGCTAAGATTGGCTCCAGATCTCCAAGTGTCAGAGAACCAAGGCGTGAAGATCCGTCGAGGAGACCAGGGGAAAGAGTAAGCCATGCCCGAGAAGGCGGGAGATACCAAGATGCTAAGACGACTTCATGTAGAAATTCGGTGACGATATCACAATCCAGGTCCAGGTCCAGGTCCAATCACACAAGTCCCAATGGAGGTCCGGGAAGTTCGTCCAGTGCACTTACCGTCATCCATCATCAACGACGAATCACCAAGGTATCAACCGTCCAGTCCAGAATATCCGTGTCGTATGTCCAATGAGTCAAGCCCACAAATCGAAGACACCAACATGGCAGGTTACCCATGTCGTGCAGCGGCGGTTTGGAGAACCAGGAATGGCGCAAGGCTGTCAGCGTTTGCTTAAGAACTAGGGAGAGTGTTCATCAAAGTAGAAGGAAAATCACGCTCACACACATGGTAAACCGAGCGAGAAACCCGAGGTAGATGAGGTCATGCCGTGCACAGTTGTCGCTTCGGCTTTTAGGTTCCTATGCAGCGACCTTGGAGAAATTCATTGAGCCCAATTTCAATGGGACGCAGAAGCAGATCCCAACTGAAATTCTGGATTTTCGTCTACTCATATGCAACCAAACCACCAGCTATCTCCACGCTATACGGCAGGGCAAAGGCCTAACCCGGTTATCAATGGTCGAGGACCCACAGGTATGGTTCAAACCACGGATCCAAGAAGTTCTCAACGACAAACCAGGAGAAATTGTCATCGTTCTTTTGTGAGCTTTAATCGCTCCAGAATGGCGTAGAACACCGCGAAGAGGGAAAGTCCCGGCTGAAGAGATAGGTCAAGGGATTACAACAACGCTTGAGTGGGGGGTTAAACTCCAGGCTACATAGAGTGGTATAATAGTAAGGAACACCTCGAAAAGTGCCATACCAATGGTGAAAAGAACAAGCCTTTTCACAACCACTCAAGCTCATCAGGATTTGAACACGCTGAAGGTGGTATTCAATCTCTCGACCACCTCATCATCGGATACGATCTTCCTAAAACTGAGGGTTCTGCATGTCGGAGAACATCAACGATGTTGCAGTTTCATGAGCCACGTTTCCACAGTCTCCGAGCAACGCCCATCTATGCCACCTTCCTCGCAGACCACATCACTAACAGTACGAATCCCGTCAAAACACCTGATCGCGCAATGTCTGGTCGCGATTTTCAGAGACCCAGAAGCATGTCGTTCGAAGGGAAGGGCAGAAGCTCGAGAAGGACAGATTCGCCCTATCTCGAACCGGCGTAGCACGGTCTGGATCTCTTGCCGAAGCGATGGCGCTGGAGAATGAGCTCCTAATGGGACAAAGGGAAACGAAGGAAATCAATGAATAGGACGAGGATGTCGAGGTCATGATTGTCAGGAAGATTCGAGATCGAGACCGAGATCTCGAACGACGAACAAATAGACATCATGAACGCGAAAGACGATAAGCTCATCCACAGAGCAGATCCCGATTGCACGCCGCTTGCTGTGCTCACATTACGCAGCCAGGAATGGAGGTCGTGCGAAACAGTCGCGCAAACCAAAGCCCAAAACCAAAAAGGGAGCCCCGTCACGTTTGCTCTGGTCTGGTACCAGGACGAAATACAAGGCCCGAGCAAGGAGCCCCCAGCCCAAATCTTGAAGATCCGTCATATCACACAGAGTGCTATTTGTTGTTGAATAGCTGAGGCTTCGGCCTAACAACACATATGTGGAGTGACGAGGCGAGAGAACGCTAATTATCCAGCCCATCCTTCCTATTGAACCTTTACAAACACCACGTCAAAAAAAATGCAGGTGAAGTTGTGGCAGACCAGACATTGCCGCGCAAAACGAGACGACCAATGTTTCAGATGCTTCATCCATGCGGTCTGTCAGTGATAGCCACACAAAGTAACGAGCCTCGTCGAAACGGACCGTGGGGACGAGTTGGACAGACATGCAGGCGAACATATTAGCCCAAACAGTATAAGTGTACATCATGGGTCCAAAGGCGACTTAAGGCCAAGTCACCACGTCGTGCCCCGATACATGCGCCCTACCAAGGCAATGACAAACATCCCGATGAGCGTGAACTGAATTCCTCACCGAAAATGATGACCGTTGGCAGATAGGGCAGACCAGCACTGAGGCGCTACCGAGCCACGGACGAAAGATCAGGGATTCAAAGATGGGCTTATGAACGGCAGCGGTGCATCCAGGAACCAAGCAGAAATCGGAGTCTTCAAGACGAAGGCATCGAGAGGGCGGGACCGGACGGACGGGACCAGAAAGGCCAGAGGGTTCGAGCTATCAACCATCGATGCCAGCGCTCACGAACAGGACTAGGTAGCGAATATATCGCGTCATTCCTAGAGTCCCGATACCGGATTGAAGGGGTTGGCGGAAGAGACATCGACCCGCCTTCTGGATCGTAGGAAGAGATCGAATTCGAATCCCAAACCTACGATCTATCTAATGAGGACATAGCGGAGGAAATATATGACGAACTGACTCCTCATTCCAGTGGCACACGCGCTGGCGAGTGTGATTCTGACCAATGACGAGGGCGACTGGATCATCCGTCGGTCAGGGCCTTATGGCCGGCTGTCCCGATCGAAATCAGCGACATCATAGACCTTTATATGACGACCGACAAAGCCCTTGACCCTCATCCAGATGCGTCGGTAGACGGGAACATGACGACGACGAGACTGGGGAACGACACGCTGCCACATAGTCTAAGTCGAACATCGAGCCAAAAGGGCCATTGACACAATTTCTGAAGCTAAGAAAGCCTGATATCCCGAAAGAATGGACCAGAGAGCCCCACGCCTTTTTTGAATTGCATGATGTTGAATAAACAGCTTCCTCTGTGCACAAGAGAACGACATGTGACCTGATCATGGCGCACGTTACTTATACGATGCGCCTCCGAAGGTCTTGATTTCTCCGTCATCCAGTTCCCATGAGGATGGAGATATTGAATCTAGGATGACGAGGACCAGGTATCAGGTACCCAGGATGTCTCTGATGACCGGAACCTGTGTCGAACCTGTCCCATGTATGGCCCTGAAGACCTCGGCACAAAGAGGTTCGACCCCGATGCCCGGTACCGGAGTGACTTTTGCATGCCTGGGGAAATGATGATGAGCGTTCCCGACACCTATCATGAGGTGTTCAACATGGGCTCAACTTTATACGGATATCACGAATCCGTCGGAGTTTCCGAGACCGCGTTAGTGAACGCGATATACTACTGCTGTGACTTGCAGTCCAGGCAAAACCGCAGAGCTCGCGAGACATACTCTTCCCAAGGATAACCCAATGGACAGCAGGGCCATTCATGGCGCCGTGAGCCGTCGGAGAACCTTATTCCAGCAGGATCGGCGTCGCATAGTACCGTGAGATCATGGCGTTGCTAGAGCAACAACCAAACATCAGGCTGTCAGTTCGATCAGAAGCCTACGATGAAGCACGTCGTGCAAAACAAGGATCAATGGGACTCCGACGATACGACGATGGTGCCAAGATTTTCAATCGGGCAGCCAAGCGAACAAAGGGCTTCGGGGCTGGGGTGCAAGACAGGAAATCTAAGACGAATTACCAATGCGACCAAAATTGCCAAGATCATTGACAATAGCTAGTTAGATATGATGCGGAAGGGGACGAATTGCTACCATAAAGAAAAATCCATGTCCATCAGTGGATCTCGAGACAGGCGCAACACTGCATGAGCCGGACAAGGAGTACCAGGACGACCAGGAAACAGCGGAGAGAACCGTCCTATCATCGGAGGATGGACATGGAAGACATAGACGAGCGTACTAAAACCACAATCCCCTGACCAACACCGAAGGCGCAGAAGATACAGATTCTTGGACTGGAGACAGAAGATGCCTGGACATGGGTCGCCAGGATTTATCCACGATATGGTGGACGAGGCGAGTAGAACCGATCGAAAGGAATCTGATGACAGACGCACTGCCCCCTGACTCGACGCTCGTGTCACCCACTACAGCATGCACATCTAGAGGAGGTTCATACCAATACCGAATCTAAACCATGAGAGCCTAAAACTATGGACAGATGATTACTTGGCTACTCATGATCCTGACCTGTACTGGCGCCATGAAAGCGATTTTGAACGACTCAAGAACGTTATGATGATGTTGAAGTTGTGGCTAATCATCTGACAGCCCGGTGGAACCATCGAGTGCCGAGGACCCATGCTCGCCCCAAAATTGGACGAAGCACTACCATGCTCGAAAGAAGGATCGAATGTCCGAGTTGCGAATTTCGAGATCGAACAACTATCGAAGAGCACGGGCGAGGAATGCTGGATCAACTCAAGACCCGTGATGCTTCGCTGGGCGGTTTCACCACCGCCCGGTGTATGTGGGTCACCTGGCGAGTCGATTGGACGGCTGGACAATAGAACAACTGGACTCATGGTGAGGGACTACCCAAGACTCAGGACTACGGGACAACTGGACAACGGATCCGTGGATGATAACTATCGCCAATGGCAGGACAGCTAAAGGAGAGAACAAATTGGCGACGACTGGACCGGAAGAAGGACGACCGCATTCCGAAAAGCGAGAGAGACCACATTTCCTTGACTTTGTTAAAACATATTGGGAAGTAAACTGTCGCGAGCTAGTAATATCAACACTAGGGAACCAATGAGTGGATGCGTTGAGGTGTGTTAGACATTAGGCAAGTGGAGACAAGGAAATTTACGAAAGAAAAAAGGAAAGCAAAGGCAATGGTGGAGGTGGGGGGAGCAAGGGAGTAAAATCAGACGACAAGGAGAACAAGGAGTGGGCTGGAACGGAAGGAGATAGAAGAACACAGACAAACCGAAACTCCGTGAACGTAATGGAGAAAATGACAATCGGGAATTTCGGTATACGATGGGGCGGAGTTTCGCTGGTGGTGTTAGTGAGTTCATGGGAGGGTTTGGGAGACATACTGGATTGAGTTGAGGACACGGTTTGAGATAACCGTGACTACGTTGCTACCAAGAATAACCGTGAGAGAAATGTCACGGCATCTGACAACGGAGGCGAATCGACAGCACGGGGTGTTCAACATCTCGCCTGAGACAGCAAGAAAGTCGTCGACAAGAGCATGACCGATGGGATCCAGATGATCACATTCTTTGACCCCGATGCCTGTGGGATGCTGGTCTCGAAGGATCATGCGTATGGTCAAAAATCCCGAAACCAGAGATACGTTGGTGGAAACCAGCGATGTCATGAACAACACCGAGACATGGTGAAATGCATGCGAAGGAAAACATCGACGCTGTACGTGGAGACGTGGAGGCTTTGTGGTGTTAGAGCATGCTATGTGGAGCTGTTCTGCCTGTGTTTCAGCAGTCATGGTTTTCAACGTATATCCTGGCATATGTCGAAAGGTGGGATCAGGCACCGATGAGGAGAGAGAAAATGATAACGCATGGCCGGTTCGAAGATAAACCGATCGAGGTTTGGCAGCATTTTGAGACCAGGCATTCTGTGTCGAAGATTCGGTCCATGATGTGTGGTATCCAAAACAATTCACGAAGAAGAATAAAGGTGGTGGATGGAGTCGGTTTAGGCTCGTGACCGGGGAGTGAAAGTTGGCGATATCAATCTAGTCCGTGTGAGTTTGTCAATGTGTATGGAGCGATCAGCGATTTACTTTAACCATCCCGTTGGCTTCACGTAACGCTTTACTTCGGAAGCCAGTTTATCCTCATAACCGTGGAGCGACATGCAGATGGATGAGCCAGATTGACTTGACGGGATGGTCGTCATTAGTTGTGAGTCGGTTTTATCTCATGACCGTGAAGGGGATGGTAAAGGGGATGGAGCCTGGTTGAAGTCAGTTTGTGTGAACTTTCGTTGATTGGATGTGGTGACTCAACAAGCAATTGAATACGCTTATGGTTGATGTTCCATCTTCTGTTAGACCTGTTATTGGCACGATTAGATATACTCTATTATCAAGTTATGAACCAATACTTACGTGTATGGATCGAAAGAAGGTCATGCTGCTCGAAGAGGAGTGTCCCTTGCCCCCCTTACTTGACTTGAGATCCACTTTTCGAGGGTGAGCATCGTTAGTGTTATGGACGGCAATGGCTTGCCCGTTTGATTGGTGCTAGCGAGATTGGTGGAGTGGCATGCAGGGGTGAAACTGATGAACCTGAGTAGCAAAGTCAGTGATGAGATCTCTAAAGGTTGAAATCGAACGAAGTGGTTGGGGTTTCGTATCGAAAAAAATACCTGACGGCTTAATCCTGCCATGATGCCAATGGATTTGAGTCGTGGGCTCTTGGGCGATCAGAGTAATCGGAATCATATGAATGGCGACAGAGGCTGAAGGCCAAGGAGGATGGCGACGGGAGATGGTCATGGATGCTGAGATGCCATTACCATCCCCCGCCGAGTCGTTCAAGTTGTGAGTTGGGGTGGATGGGTAATAACTGGAAAACGGTTAACCGATGAGACTGAGCTCGAAATAGATTGATCAAATAAAAATCGAGTGACCGAATAAAGTTGCTCTAAGGAATTTTTATGGGAGGCAAGAATGAAGAAAGCCATGGTGAACGAGGATGACGAGCAAAGATGAGGAGTAATGAAGACATGAAAGAAGACCCACAAAAGAAAGCCATGGAGGAATGTATGAATGTGAGAAAGGCATGAAACAAGATGAAGAGTATAACGAGAAGAAATGACGAAAGAAGATGAAGAGAGAATATCAAGAAAAGAACCACAGACAAGAAAATTGATGAGGAGCAAAAGCGATATCACGAACACAACGACGAACACGGAAGTTGAACTCACCAGCGACGAGGACAAAGATTGACGAAGACTACTGAACTGACGTTCAGATTCTGCAGGACGTCCGGGGATATTTATACCCAAAGTCCAACAGGCCCGCCCGGTATCTTGATCCCCAAAGCATCAAGGCAAAGTCTATCCCACTCTCAACCATTCGCGCTCCTACCCGTTAAGGCGCTCTCCACGGCGACCTATAGTATCGAAAACGTCAACTCATGGCTTGAAACCGTGGGACGATGTGTCGATGGACCAATCAATTCGCTTCAGTGGAGAAGATTATCTATGCATCAGACAAGAGTATCTGGACGCCACGAGTGTTGAACGGAAAGCTGCTGCTGTGATTCTGTAGTTGAGTAAGAGGTCAGTCGAGATTCTGCAGCTTTCCAACCGACCCTGTTCAGCGCAGAGAGATGCAGGATCAACTGCTAGACTTGTGACGATGACGGCGATTCATAATACGTCCAGTAGAATTGGGGAAACACAGGTGTGGGGTGGGAAGGCGTCGAGCAGGAAGTGAGGCTGGTGAGTGGGGCTGGTGCTGCACGTTTCCAACCGACCTGGTCGTATCCTACGAAGTGAGACTTCAGAAACCAAGCCCCCCTACAGCTTCAATTCTCCCGTCCAATAGGTTGAGCGAAGCAGAACGGGTATGAGGTTGTGGGGCGAGACGTCAACTCATGAAGATAGTGCACGTTTCCAACCGACCCTGTCGAGGTGTAACTTCAAGAGACCAGGACCGTAAAGACATCAGGTAACTGTGCGACCACTTGCAGTAGAGTGGAGCGGAAACTCACAAACATTGTACGGCAACATGCGAGCGGATTTGATGCAGCTTCCCAACCGTCCTTGTCGACTCCAGTATCACGACACATTGACTATGGCCGCCTGAATGCCGCCGTCCAATGAATGCAACGGAATAAAGTAGGCTGGGGCAGCGGAAATCATTCGCACCATTTGTTCGACATAGGGCAACAAATTTGCTCGTGGAACGTCTAGTAGGGTAGGATGATGCACGCTCAGCGGAGTGGGAAATCTCGCCCAATTTTCTGCGGGAACACTGATGGTAGGGCTGCACATACCTACCAGACCATGTCACTTCAACAAAGCATTGATCTCTGGCACAGAGGGCTGCAAGATCCCGCCCATTCTGCGCCCCAGGAGGGAGAATCGCGCGGAAGGTTATGCTCCGAAAACGTCCTTCGACATAATGACAATCAATCACACCGCATGTGTTGTTCTAACGCTCGTGCAGCTTTGCGTAGGTCAGCGAACGTGTACACTGTCAAATTCAACTGGGCGTCTCCTCGTGTCACGACCTGATACTTGGCGTTCACATGAGTGGAAATTCGGTTCGTTCTGGTTCCCCGTCCAATAGGCTTCTTCCGCGGCGGGCTGGGGTGTTCGTCCAGGAAGGATATGAGAAAACTGGTGGAGCGGGATATCACTTCGACACATCATTTTCGGGTGTCTGCACTTGTCCCGCGTACCAGAGTTCTAACCACCCTTCGATCATTCAGACTGTGTGGGTATGTTGCACGTATCCAGACAATCCTCGGCGTGATCCAGCGGGGAGTCCTTACGACGGCGATGCCATGCGCACGGGGACTATCCGCCCGAACCATCACGTGTCCGTTTGCGCTTGCGATATCCCTAATCACCAAGTTTTTGTAGTCGCACTTTGGGTTAGCTATTGGGAGTTGATCGGGCGGAGCGGGATTGCGGGCGACGTTAGCGGAGGCTGGAATGCGTGAGCGTTGTGAGGCATTGTGGGGGCATTGATTGCTTGTCTCATCTTTCATCCAATCAATTCGAGTCGTTAGATTAGGAGACTGCATTCGAATCGAGCCTAGGTGTAGGTGGAACATCAGGCGGGAGAGGTGCATACCCTTGGGTGGACGCGAACCAGGCAGGCTGGAGGGAAGTGAGTGGCAGCTGTGCGAATTGGGGCCATAACGTTTGCCTTTCTCCTCATGGGCGTGGAAGTGGGGGTTCCGTACGACGTGATCGGTGCAATCGTATCCAATCAATCTATCAACCACCCCACCGCCGCCAGTGGATTCCCTTTTCGAAGCTCGTACAATGTAAACGTCGTATCTTTCACACAGCGGTGAGACCAGCTGGTTGGTAAAGCGACTGCCCACCTGGCCCCAGGTTTTCTCGTCCAATTAAAGGGCGGCGTGACGGCGGAGGCACCGATCCTACTGAATGCAGATGATGAGTTCCCATTCCACGTCTTGTTTTTGACGGGCACACAAGACTGTACCTAAGGTCCTACATTTACCCAAGGCGAGTGCCTAGATTTGTCGCCCAATATCTGCACGTTTGCGCTCCGCCTACGACAAACGGGTGCGGGCAACGATTGGTTCGATCGCAGACATTCGTGTCATGGAATTATCAGGAAGATTGATTGCTGCATGTTGCCGTCTTTGGTACCGACAAATATCGTAGAACCTTGTCGTCCGATTGTAGAGCGGTCGCAGGTTGCAAACATATGCATGTAGTGACAAGTCTTGCTGGCGTCCGATTATGCGGCTGATGCGAAGAGGTGATGCAGCGCCTGCATTTCCGTCCCTGCCAGCTGTCAATGGCGATGGAGGGACATAGCTTGGAGAAGGACACAAAAAGGGTATACAAATTGTGGAGTCGTTGATCGTGAGGCTATCGACGAATGTGACAGAAGTCTTCAGGCGATGAGGACGAATGCCAAGGCGCGAGCCCGAATCGGCTAGCGCTTGTCCTGGCACATCTACGGCGCAGATTTGGTGAACTGTGTACGCTTCCAGAGAGGCATCCCATCCACATAGCCACCCGGGTATGGACCTCATATTCTCCCACAAAAGCGATTGATTTCCATCATAGATCATTGTGGCCTTCAGCAGCCTCCCGATTCACGATACATTGCCTTCCCACGATTCTGTAAGGCCCGTTTCAAGCAACAGGGGAAAGCGGGCACGCTTGTACTACACCTAGCGGCCATCACCCTGGGAGTGCCATTGCATGTAACACAATAGCGCAAAAGATCGCCGATCAGAAATGGGAGAGAAAGCATTTGGTGGAAAGCAGTTTCCCGGTCCGCGTCGGAGCGGATTCAGCGCCCACCACGGTGATGGCAGACCAGGCATGGTGCAGCAGGGTCGGATATCCGATGTATCGGCATAAGTGGGTCATATGCAGGATCCCGAGTGGGTCTGGAAGAGCAACCAAATCTAAGATGTCGCAAGCTCGAGGCAATGCAGCACAGAAAATGGCGGTTATGGCTGTGGGGGGAATGGAGAGCTTCGAGGCATGGATGGGGCTGAGATTGATGCTACGCTAAACTATCTCGGTATATGGCTTAGCCCGGTGGCTGAAGAATGCTTGTAAAGAATCGGCGTGCCCGTTCGTTGCTGCGTATGCCATCTAATCATGCTGATGCTCTCCCTCAACTTGGTCATCGTGTGCTGTGACAGTACTCACGACGTTCGTTCCCAATTCTTGATTACCCATGCGTGATACTTGCCATTCATCGAAGCACCGTGCCCAAAACTCCATACGGGTGAAGTCAACGATGGCGCTGGGGGTCCAGATAAACTATGCCACTACTATCCTGTAGTGCCGCCCGAGCAGGAGGTGTGAACGAATAGGAATGCATGATCCCCGACTCCGCCTTCTCGCTAAAAGTTGGAGACGGCTCTAACGTTCAAGGTACCGACATGAAAAGTGCATCGGTTCCGTTCTGGCAAATCGAGAATGATGCATATACTACAGTAAAGTAGTCATTATGTCTTTTTCAAATAGCAGTATGTATAGTACTCGGCGGGGAAGAGAAAGGCGGCGTGCGGAGATACAGTTACATCAGGGTCAAACTTAACTTTACCTTGCCTATATATTTGCTTTATTTTCCCCGTTCCCATGTCGTAGCGACCACATGGACCATCTTGGCCGAGTGGTTTATGGACAGCGAACTTCTGAGGCTTTCATTATGCATTCTCACTTGCCAGATTGGTTTACATAATGTTGTGGGCTGTTGGACTCGAGTCGCTGTTTGGTCACAGGCGCTTTTTCTTTTGCAATTTCCTTTTTTCTTTATTTTTTTTTAAGTCGTCACTAAGTTCCTCATTCACAGGCTAACAATATACAAACAAGGGAACCAATTAATTATACTTCTAGCATTTGATTCATAATTAATTACTTTGGTTGTATGTTCGTAGAGTTGATAAACTTAGGATCGTGTTTTTTTAGTTGTCGTTGAAGATTAAATCAGAATCACAATCTTTATTTTACTTCTTATCATCTTACGTCTTCAGTGCCTTCCACCATAAACCTCCTACCTTCCTAGTCCTGATTTATTCCTACGCTTTATCGAGATGCCTTTTGTGTTCGCGAAAGACCAAGAACGGGCGATTTATCAGAGTGAACGATCGCGGAATGTTGTGGTGAAGTTAATGCGCTAGTCCTAAAGAGGCTAAAACCTCCGAGCCCAGCTCTGCAGCTCCGCAAAATAGCATATGACCTTTTCCAAGCCGAAGAATTTTAGAAATATTATTCGAGGAATTAACAGAATTGCGAATAGCCAATCATTTGGGAAGATCTCATGGGCTTATTACGGTTACAGTGTATAACCGTCGGCGTCGAAGAATAAAGGATTTCGATCAACTTTGTACCAAGTGCATGTACAATGAATGCATGTTTGTTACGTATAGGAACCAAATGGTTTTTACAGAATCGCATCGCATTACATGGGATATGTTTGGCTTTGCTTAGGCGCACATGAAGTCAAGGAGTAGGATCAGGTGGGATCCAATACAATGACCCTGGTAATGAAATCATTAATGTAGCAAGTCCAAGCGTGAGAGAAAATATCCATTCCGAACACTTGCAATGACGCGATCAAGTAAGATCAATTCAGTAAAGAGTAATTCTGTATGAGTATCTACCAGTACGCCATCTCCGAGTACCCATACCGTTAGTGTACCCATCCATCATGCATGCATTATATATCCCTATGCCCTGACTCCAATCCGCAATTATCATAGTATTCCAACCCTTTACCACCGTATAGCTCCATGCATTCAAAATCTACATGTTCATATATCTCGTAATTCATAATCTCGTATCCTCAAAGCCTTCACCCCGATCCCCTCTTGATATCTCAACCAGCCAATTCATCCTCGCCGTCGGTCGCTTCATCCAATCTCGGCTTCTTGTTACTGGAACGACTCGCAAGGGGACTCGACTGCAAAGACGCGGCGAGCTTGACACTTGAACCCTTCTTTGGACGGCCAGAGCCACCACGCTTCGGCGTACTTGGCGCTTTTGACGAGCTAGGCGTCATAGGCGAAGCAGCAGCAGCGATGGATTTGGTACTCTTCTTCTTACTCAGGCCCCTTGGTAGCATCTGCGCGAAGCTGGCTATCGCACCCTGAATCATTTCAAGCCGTTTACCGAGCGCATGGTGATAGATATTACGCACGATCGTCCGGAGTTGTCGTAGGTGATCCACTTTGAAGATGAAGAAAGCATCGAGGAGATCCATCTCCCAGGATGGTTCACCCTGTTCATCTTCATGACGCCAGTGGACGTATAGATAGACGGAGTCTGAATCGACCGTTGCAGAGAAGTGAGCGGAATCGGCTGCAGTCACAGAATCCAAACCGCAGCGCACGAGAAAATTACGAGTGGCTGAGACAAGGGCAGCACCATCGCGTGTGCCTTGGATACCAGCAACAGGGTGTGTGCCGCCGAATGCGCTGGCCTTCCATTGCGCAGAAAACACCGGCAGCAGCATTCCCGGGCAGACGGTGGTATATCTGAGTAATTCGACGTCCCTAAGAACACCCTCCTCCTTTTGTGAGAATAGTGGCGCATCCGATCGTGCACGTATCTTGTAGCCGAAAATGGTATCTGGCTCTGGCGTCTCCGGTGACTTGAGGCTTCGCATGGCTTCGGCGACGATGGTATCGTCGTTATGTCGCTTAGGTCGGGGAATGCTCTCTCGTGCAAAACGCTGATCGAAGGCAATGGCAAAGGCACTGTCGGCGTCGTCGTTGTCAGGCCAGCCCAAGAGTTCTCGACACAAGGCATTTCGGGCGCCGCTCTCATTGGAATACCTCACTTCTTTCCATCGCTGAGCCACGTTCTTGGCATTTGGAGACTGGGGTTCGCTAGGTGCTCGGGGAGTGTTCATGATTTCGTGCACAAGGGCTGCAAGTGTCGGTGGGTGGGGGATTCGGGTCGTGTGGTTGAGATGCATATCGTAATTCTCAAGGCGAGCCAGCCGCTCCTCAAAATTCATCACCGCCTTTTCATCCATGGTGTCGGTGTCTTCTTCGGAGCTAGAATAAGTAGAGAAAATGGCCGAATCAAGCTTGAAAAGGTTCTCCTCCGTGAGCGGAAGTGAGGTAGAGGGTGTAAATGATGTCGAGGCCGCTGGCGGGGTTGTCGTGGGTAGGGTAAGTGAGGCGCGTGAGGTGCGGTATTCTGATTGTCAGTGCCTGATTAAAAGGGAGGCAGTGTGAACGCGTTAGTCACCGTATAATGCCTCCATCGACGACGACGAGGAGAACGAACCCGTCCAGCTTCTTGCCCGTTTCAGAACCATTGTTGGACTTTCGCGTTGTTGGAGAGGGTTGCAAAGGTAGATGCAGTAGCGATGCTGCGTGCGCCAAGTCAAATATGATAGAAATGCTTACGAGGAATGATGGAGTGGTGCTAAGGATAGCGATGATGGCGTTGTGTATTGTTTGTCGTTGAGGGTGCTTTGGGAGCGGCATACGTAGGCACGCTAACCCCTGATTAGGACTAGTCTGTGATGCGTCTCGCGTATGGCTTAGAGTTTTTCTCTAACATGGGGAGGTGAATGCAAGGCCATATGCACCAAACCCAATTTCTATCGGAGATTCTGTCTTCATAGCTCGTTGAAAAGTAGTTGGGGTTCATTTCTAATTTGAAATGGTGAAGTGAGACGGAAGCATTCCGTTATCAAGTCCCTCCATTGGCGGATCGGGAACATTGTGAAAGATTTTAGCTTGGCGTACTTTGAAAAATTCACAATGCGTAAGACTTTGGCTCCAGAGACTACGTAAAGTCATGGATAGGCATAAAAAGGTGTATTGGTAATGTATTGTTTGTTCAGAAGTTCTTGTAGAAAATGTGGTGAAGTGGGTCAATTGGATGACATCTTCTGTAAGATTGAGAAAATGGCGAGACGCATGGTTGATTTGGAGGGGCCTACATAGGCTATATATACCAAGAGTGTGTATCTAGGCAACTATAGTTGCCTAGATGGTTGCCTTGGCAGTGAATGCCTAGAGAGAGATTGGTCGATCTTACATCTTCACCTCACCACAAATTTCCCATTGAACATTAGGAACGAGACGGCAAGTGTCTTTTGTTACATGGTACAAGGGCCTAATGGAGAGACTTCACCATTGATTGGTTCGACAAATAATTCCTAAACTTCATTGACTCACCGTGAATATCAAAGTGAATGGAAGCCAGGCAAACATAGTGAAAGATCATAGCAGCAACAAATCTTCATGCATTATGGTGCCACTTAACCACTCATTACCAGAAGGCCAGGACTAGCCCGTGTTCTGCCCTAGCATAAAATCCTGTCCATTGTTGATTCCTTTGACACAAATTCTCCTCACCCACCGACCTCAAACCACGCCCAAAAATTCGCGGTATCCATTCAAAATGAAGATAGATCTCTCAAAAGCTACCATTATCACGGATCCCATCCTCCAAACCATCCCGTTACCACAACCGGGTGGTTGGAGCATCATGCGCCGGATTCAAAATTTAAGCGGCGTCTTTGGCAAGGCATACGTCTGCATCGACCGCTTGTGTTTAACAAAAATTCGATCCCTTCGTCTTCCCACGATGATTCTACCATTTCACAAGGAAGTCCCTTCCGATCTTGCTTTGTGGATTGACCCTAATCCCGAGCCCATCTCTGATCCATTTCAATGGTTAATGATGGACATGGACAAGTGCAAGTGGGATGAGCAGACATGGACCCAATACCAGGACCAAATCATTGCAAACATTGACATTTCCTTTAAGAGACCGTATTGGAAACTCGACAATTGGTTCACGCTCGTCAAGAACCAACCCCATTTGTATTTCAACCCTCATACTCTGAATGTTGCAACCATGGCATTTATTATGTCACACACTACCAAGTGTGATTCCTGGTCGCAAATGATGGTATCAGCTCTGGGACATGTACTAGCATTCCGAGCCGCCATGGATCAGTATGAGTGGAAACAGGATCTGACAACCTATGCCTTCTTCTCGTCTGTATTTCTCGGGATCAGGTGCCTGACTGGAACTCTCCGACATAGAACGTCCACCAATAATGAACCAAGACTCAGCATGGCTCTCCCCATCACCCAGCAGACTATTCCAATTCCCCCCATCTTTGTGGATGCGGAACCTGAATCCGAAACGGAAGCCCAACTCCGGGATGCGGAGAAGCAAATCGAAGAAAAGTCACGCCTCTTAGCCGCTGCTGATGAGAGGTTCGTCGCCCAGGGGAAGAAGCATAAGGATGAGCTAGATCTAGCGGTGGAGAAAACCAAGCAAGAGGTGTCATCCACCATCATCACCACCGCACATGAGGAAGCCATCCAAAAGATTGTCTTACTGGAAACCAACCTCTCGGTCTCTCGCGAAGAAACTGCTGAACAATCTCGGCTGTTGGCTTCAGCCCAGAAGATGATGACCGAGGCTGCTGAAACTCACAACAAGCAAGTCGAAGAACTCGAGCAGCATCTCCAAGAACAATTCGCAGAGCAACATCGAAATCATGAAAAGAACTCTGCTCGGATCCACGCTGAAAACACTGCTCAGAATATGGCTGCCTTTGAGGCCATACAGGACGAAAACGAGAAGAACTCCCAGGCCATGCAGCAACGGCTCGAACAGCAAGCTCAAGAATCCCACACACAACTGAATAGGAAACTGGCCAAGATCGAGACGCTAAACCAGAAGATTGAAAACCTTACCGATGAGAAACAAGACATGGCGATGGACGTCAAATGCAAGAACAAGCAGTTAGAAAATCAATGCGCAGTCATCAGGACCAACAACATCGACCTCGCTTCTTTGCGCGCTCAGAACATGGAAATGAGTAAAGAGCTAGACAATACGAAGAAAGAGCTGGAGTATAGCCAACAGGCTTACAACACAGGGAAGCAAGCTGCCGACAAGGAAAACGAACGTGCCCAGGCGGAGATTCAAGAGCTCAATCAGCACCTGCAACATGCACTTAAAGCCAACAATGACCTCCAGGATGCACTTAATATCGAGCAATTTCTCGTGAGCAACGAGGAAGAAAAAGTCCAACTGCTCAGTCAGGAGGTTGAAGTGCTCAAGGTTGATCGTGATGGCAAGGAAACTGCTATCTTGGGATTGCGTATGAGTTATGCTAGCCTTCAAAAGCAGGTCAATGAATTCGAGAAGGAAAAGGCAGCTACACCAGTACCACAGCCATCACAGGCACCACGAGTACAAGCACAAGCACCCAAAGTCGTGCCAGCAGTCCCTCTTAACATCCCACGTGGTCCAGCTGGCATGTCATTATCTCGGCACAATCCGCTTCCTCCTCCGAGTCGTCCATTAGCACAACCTGCTCAACCTTCTACTCCCACGCCTAGTGCTCAAGCTATCCCATCAACACCGGCGGTGGCTTCAATTGTCCAGCCCCAAAGCAGCGAGAACGCGAGTGCGGCACCAGTTGCAAAGCAGGATGGCCAAAACAACGAACAAGCAAGGCCAGTGCAGTCAGCTACTTCAAGGCAAACAGCAGTCACGCCTACTTCTAACACTCTTACCACCCCTTCAGATCAAACAAGGCCAATCCAGTCGGCTCCTATAAATGAAACGGTAGCCACGCATGTTTCCAACATTCCTACCGGCCCTTCAGAGAAGAAAGATAATCCTAATGCTGAGACGTCAAATCAGGCCAGTGCTACTCAAACTCAAACTCAGACTCCTATAGCACAGCCCAGCCGAGGATTGGCCAATTCCAAGTACGCGGTAGAAGCCAGTACGAACGGGGGCCAGGACGCTCGAAGTGGTCGAGGCGGTCAAGGCGATCGAAGAGGTCGAGGCAGGAGGGGCAGAGGCCAACACTAAGATCCACGGAGAAAAGACAGGAAGAGGAGTAGAAGGAGGATAACACGGGCGTCTAAACTTTCTTTTCATTTCTCACATCCCCATTCAACTCCCAGACCTCCCACACCCCCACCAACTCCCGAACCCC
>AJFL01002803.1:0-39286 GCA_000467735.1 Rhytidhysteron rufulum CBS 306.38
GTTCCTCGATGATCATTAATGTTGGAAGCCGGCGGCGGGGGAAGGGCGCTGATCATGAACATCTACATTTGCTTGTAAATCTAAAACTGTTAAATTGCAGCCTGTCATGGCCCAGTCTGCTGACCAAAGCGGAAAACGAAGGGTACTCCGTACTCTCGAGAGAGTTTAACTGACGGCTGTGGGGAGGATGGCGCCGCGCTCGCGGAGCACACGCCCCTCTGGTGGGGGGGTGATGGTCGAGACCGGCGGAATCGGAATCATTCTGATGTTATCGTCGGTATCAGCACCTTCTCGCGTTCCCCAGGTCGTCTGATGCACAATTCACTAGTCAGTCACATTTGATCTGTCGAGACGAGGAAGGTGGCAGGCCAGACACGCAGGGGGCGGGATGGCTGCTGCAACGGAAATGGGATGGACCGGCGAGCGACTTACCTCCTTGACCGTCACGAAGCCGTAAAACTTGATGAGGTTATGGAGCCATCCGAAGATGATAGACACGGGAAGGAAGCGGAAGTCGGACGGATTCCTCAACAAATACGGGAGCAGTTTAATGCTCTTCGCAAACAAGAAGTGCCCCACGAAAAGGCTCCATAAAACAGGTGCGCGCCAGTCGTCTTGCGTCGAGCTCAATCCAAGCTCGGAGAGCATCATGTAGAAGCAGACGAATAGGATGCAGTCGTAAAGGAATGCCCATTGTGTAATCGTAGTCTGGAAGACGGCATACAGAGACCACGGATAATTCCTGTGAGGGGTCAATCAGAGCTGCTCAGCGCGCAGTGGTGGAGGGGCAACAGGGGGTAGCTTGGCAGCAACAAATAAAAAAACACGGCTTGAAGGAATACGCTCAACACTTACTGCCACATGTGCCCTTCGCTCAGGCTGGTCAAATTACTCCTCCAATTGCTGCGTACCCATCGCAAGCATTGCCTCAAGTACTTTGAATCGTCTTCTAGTGTTGTTTCCACCTCGCATTCTCGGTGGTTCTGGATCTTGATCTTCCATCCGTGATTGAACAACCAGCGGGTGATGAAGTTATCGTCGTCCGCGTTCAGGAAGTGGTCGCTACCCCATGTTTCATGAGTAAAGCCGTACGTGAATTTGGGGTCTTGCAGGATTTCTGAGCGGTAAGCCACTGCTCGTCCGGAGAGACAAGGGAGGCCCCCATCCATCCAATTGCACGCGGTACAATCAAAATTCCTCCTGAGCAGGTATATCGCGCCTAGGAATTCCCAGACATTCGTGGGATCGTTTCGTCGCAGACATTGGTTGGTGCCAACTCCGCCACATTTCGGGTCCTCAAAGGGTGCCAATATCCACTTTGTGAACTTTTCAGGGAGCCAAACGTCATCATCAAGGAGGAGTGTAATCTTCGTTGTGACTTCGGGAATGGCGCGTGACATCTGTCTACGTTTGTTCGCCTGGCCGACGGAGAGGACTTGGATGTTCTTAGGGTTGCCCAGCTCGGTAACCATCTGAGACAATCGCTTCAGTCGAGCGTCGGGGGTCACCAGGAGAATCTGATGGGGCTCGAGTCGGTGTGCGGTCTGGACGGTTTCCTTCAATTGCGGAATGTTTTCGGCAACAGTAGGGATTATGACCGTCACATCATCCGAGGTAATGGAAGGGTCGTCCGGTGGCTGTACCGGTTGGTATCGATATATGGCGAATAAGTTGACCCATAGTCTGAGATACCTGAACAAACTGCACCTTCAAGTCAGCGTTCCGTCCGTGAAAAGTAGACAAGCAGCAATTGCAGGACTGGGGGAGGGCGACGGTAGGGGGAAACAAACATACAAGAGATCAATGAAAATCCAAAACCAACTCCATGCTAGACCAAAAGGAAGTAAAAATGACATTGCGGCAATCAACGAATGTGACTGAGACAAGAATTGACAATGGAGGAAAGTGGATGGTGATCACATTGAGGGAGAAAGAAAGCTTCCCCGGAGGGCATGTGAGGAACTAAATATTCAAGCCACATGTTCGCGGGCTCCGGGGGCGAACTGATCTGTCGCTCCCCGGCGTTGTTTAAGCTGCAGGAGATTTCTCTTAGCAGAGTTTGGGGTAGTTTTAAGAAGGCTGGAATGAGGTCAAAATCGAGAGCGCGCATACCGAGGGGTGGTTCTCCAGCGATTCGGGTCTAGCTCTTGCAGTAGCAGACGCCACTAGCAGACAGCGTCATCCCGCCCGCCGTTGAGGATGCTTCGCATATTCGGACCACCCTGGAGACCGTGCAGGGATAGAGAATAACTCCAAAATCTACCACTTGACAGTATCAAGTAGCCTATTCTTGCAGCCGTCCCGCTGGGTTCAAAGGCCCGTTCCCCTCCGAGGAGTTGATGGAAAGCGGCAGGCCTGTCTCGCCAGGTGCTCCGAGACCTCGTGTCCCTGCGAAGAACAGCCCGACTCGGACGCTGATAACCTTTACTGGCGTGGGACGCATCATCTATGGCGGCTCGTTGGCGCTGGACTGAGCCATTAGACGATGCGGCTGATGATCTGGGGGCCAATATATCCTTTTCTTGGCACTATGGCGGCGTCAATTTGACGGCCGCATCTGAGATCAAAGCTCCAGGCCCACTTGCGCACTGCTCCTTTGGTGGCACAGGCTAACCGCTGCAAGCGTCTGTGTAAACGGTAACGAGACCCGTGGCGTGAGTGATAAGTACCTAGGTATCCTGGATGGCAGGGCTGGCTTCAAGGCATCGCTAGGGTAGTGCCGTCGGCTAATACCACGGCCAGTGATTGTTGCGTTCTCAAACTCCAATTTTATTATTGAGGAATCTATATATACTCCACAGCTGTTTCTCGGCCAATTAGCACTGCAAACGGATATCTTTTTATGAGTGGAATGCTGGGTAATGAGTTCTGGCCCTGAAGTAGGTTCGGCGTAGAGTGGATTGGCGAAACAAGCAGTTGACGAACTTCGTCAAAGGTACAGGAGTGACTTTGGCAAGAAAACGGCGTTACTGGAGCGTTCTCGGGTTAATTCCATGCTCTTCGGTAAAAGGTTTGCAGCAGTGGCTTAATTTGCATGATGAAATTGGAGCAAGCAAGAGGCTCCATTTGGACAGCTTGCAGGTATTGAATCCAGGGCCAGTTTGCCTTCTTCCCTTCACATAGACGAAGACTGACGTCTATCTTGGTTTCCTAGGAGAACGAGCCTGTTGATGCTAGCCGCACCCCCGGCTGAATGTGCATGGGGGGTTTCTGCCAGCAATACCGATTGAAGCACTGTGTCGTCTGCATGAACCGGGGCATATGCAAGTGACCAGGTAATGCCCTGGGATCTTCGCGGCCGGCACGGGGAAGCACTTCCCCGTGAATGTCTGATAGGATGGATTTTCCGCATGTACATGCTGTGTATGCACGAGAAGGTATTATGAAGTGCAGGCGGCTGTTCCTTCAGGACCGGAAGATCGAGAGCTTCACCGCAAGGGAACCTTCCATCAGGAGGCATGCAACATCGATGATCAATCTGTGCATAAATGTTGAATTAATTCTTGTTGCTCATGAGACGATATCGGCCGGTGTTGGTCAAAGTTGCGCTGGAGATGTCGTCGTCCGAAAAGGAATGTGTGGAACATGTTGGTACGTGTTCATCCGCGTATTGTATTTTTCCTTTCAAGCTTACCGTAAATTACGGCGTCTTGAAATCAAACCGCCCTCACCGTTCCAAGTTTCATACCTGGGCGGTAAGAATCAGACAGAACCAGGCAGGCTGGTCTCGAGTCATTTTGCATTTCATCGGGACGGCACACATACTTCACATGATTGCGGCTCTTTCTTGGGCCATGACATCTTCAGATTGGTGGGAGAGGTAGGTGTGCTCGATAGATGAATAGAAAGCCTATTTCTGGATCTAAACAACGACCCGGTATCCCGATACTTGTGAAGGAGAGAGGGAGCAGGATGTGTAGGTAGAGATAAAGTTAGCCTTGTGCAACAACTGCGCGTGTCTTGTCTTGCATCTGTCGCCCACGCGGCCCGTAACACAAGTGTGCCGCAATTCGGGTGTGTAGGGGCACGGCTGGACGGCGAGGACCACCACTGCTGAGCCGAACGGAACCCTCACAAATAAAAAGCTTAAACCCGTTTGGCAATTCCCGCCGGTTTCTGCTGCTGTCAGACCAACAACTGCCGGATTTCTCTGCACTCCTGGCACAATACCAAGAGCCGCCTGTGAATAAAGTTCTTATCCCCAATCCGTGACTGAGGCTCTTCGAAGACCGGCATCCAGGGGGCAGCTGGGAGCTATGACCGCAGCTTATCATTACTTAACCCAAGGTATCCTCTCTGAGAGCCTCCCGTTCGATTTGGCCTCGATAGCAGACATGAGGACGGCAGTCTCCAGTCCAGGCTGCCAGGCTGGTGTTGGTGTTGGCGTTGGTGGGTGATACATCGCTACGAAGGCATGCAAGGGCCTCTCTGACTCGGCGTAAGTCAAGTGATCAGCCGTATCGCGTTGTGATTTGAAGAGCAGCCACTGTTGTCCTACCGTCATCTCCAGTCCACGGAAGTACCAGCTTATCCTCATTAGACTGATTTCATCTGTGGCAGTGATCGCAACCGGAAACTAAATCAAAATACTTAGAAAATATGATGGATAAGATAAAAAGATCAGATAGAGGTGCATTGACCTGAAGATTACCAATCGGGAAAGGAGAGTGGATGAGGACTGCGCGAGATGGAAAGTATGGTATGATGGTCAAACACAAGAGGATATAATCGCATTACGATCCAAAGCTAACCACTATTAGAATGCGTGTTCGAACAAGCGATATTTCTATCCAATGCAATTTGAAGCGTCCACTATTGCCGGCTTCTCGAAGTACCCCTGGACCGGGTCAACTCAACGGACTACCCTCGTCGACTACGCAAGATATCTGCACGTATAGTTCGAGATCGTATTCTGTGTATAATACTTAGCATGTTTCGATTATGACATGAAGGAATCAGAAGAAGCTTTAAATCGGTTGCTGAGGGTAATGATGAAGGTAAAAGTATAGGTGTTGGCAGCGTCGTCAAGAGCGACGTAAAATTTATTCAACTTTAACCTAGTCAACCAAGGACTTGAAGAGACATTCGGCATCTCACGGCAATGCCGTGGTATGTGCAGTACGTAGTCACGGTTTTGTGGTGGTCAATATTTTCAATACCCACGAGGAACCTGGGTTAGCCAAGAGGCATAACATGGTAGGTAAGATTCGTCCACAGAACTTCGCTGACAGACCCAGGTCTCGCAAGAACAGAATGAAATAATATACGAGAAGTATATGTGCATGTGTTTTCTGTTTTGAAGCTGGCCTGAAAGAGATATTTTACAGAGCGAAGGGAGGACGCCGTGATGGCGAGGCTGAGACAGATTGTCTCTCCCAACGCACGATAATGCGGGAATCCTACGATGGAGGCCAGAAGAGGATGTCCGTCAAAGAGAAGGGGTAACGCGTACGGAGTACCGTGTGCATGATGGAGTGTGATGGAAACGAGCTGTGCGGATGAAGTTCAGGGGTGGCCGACTCGTTAGCGTACCTTACGGGAACTTGACGTTTAGCTTCACGGATGACAAAGAGCGAGGGCAGCGGTACGAGTACCACGCTTTCGAGCTGGGCCAGCGTGCAGAAGTGCTATTCCCCCCTAGCCCTGGGGAGGCATGGGATGAGGGAGAGGGATGGATGGGGGATGGATGAGGGATGCGAGTGGCATCTTTCCCCACGTCCTGCTGTCCCGTGTCCGAGGTTTGTCAAGGACGAATCCTCAGGCACCGCGCCCATCCCCATCCCCATCCATCCCACCAGCGCCAGCCAGGGTGCCGTCGTTGGCTCCCACTTGCACTCCCTCGCCCTCTCGCCTGCAGCGTCGTCCCCAGGTAGATGGATCCCGCGCTGACAAGTGCTTGGTGCTGGGTGCTTTGGTGCTGGTGCTGCTCGCGCCTTAGGGCTTGCATCATCAGGGTCCTGTTTCTGCCCGCCCACGCTCTCTCTGGGACCGGAGCGGGTGGGAAGTGGGTGCCAGGTGGGAGGCAGGCCATGCAGGCCATGCAGTCTATGCAGTCAATGCACACAGCCCCATGGCATCCCCCACACCCACCACCCTCTTGCGCACACCACGCCCACCACGCCCACCGAGCCAGCTCCCAAATCGTCACCTTAGCGGTGCGTGCCAATAATCTGCCAATCCGCCGCACCTCGCCCTGGCTGCTCTGTCCCGTTTCTTCCACGCCCTCTCTCGACCTACGTCAGCTGGGTGGAGCTGCGGTGGGAATCGCTTTATCAACATTCTGCAATTTGCCTGCATGCCGTGCAGCGACTCGAGTGCCTTGACAGGCCGCCATGCAGCGGCATTGACGTCTGTCAGCAGCAGTCTGCCAAATCGCCATCTGCTTCAGGGAAAAACAACAGGAAATACTCCCCGAGATGCCGGCCAGATACGACGGCCTGCACTCCCACGCCATATCCATGGCTTCGTCTAGCTCCTCCTTTGCCGTTATGCACCTTTAGACGCGCCCACGGAATACCAATGTCAAAACGTCTACTACTCCGGCCCTGGGATTGCGCTTGTTGCTACATCCGGCTCCCCCAGATCCTTGCTGCTCATGCATTGGCCTCAGTGCGCAAGCATCGAGAAATCCTACATGGCATTCTTGACTCCGGTGTTGGTAGTGTGCTGCTGCATCTCTGCCTCAGGCGCCGACATCGTTTAGACAAAGGTCAGGACCGCGAACATGTTGAGCATTCGCATGTCTGGCAAATTGTGCAAATGGTCTGACTTTCAATGGCTTTGTCTTAAGTTTTTTCACAACATTTTGCAAGATTCCAGGCGCGTGGGCCCGGTTAATACGAATCCGATCTGCGAGGTTGGATTCTATATTGACGGAAAGCGCCGAATCGTACATGGAGTCAAGGCTATTCACGATTACTATGCATTGCATCACATTCATCACCATCATTCAAGTGGATAAAACTGCACCAGTGGAATTTGTTTCCTAATAGTGCAAATAGCCATTCACGCTAGAGGCCGAAACGGCAAACCACGACTTCGAGTAAGCTCTGATGCTTTCACGCCCTTGAAGCAACGTCCTAGCTATGGGAAGAGTGACACAAGTGGCTTTGGGGTGGTCCTCACAATCAGCACGACTTTGTACGTAAGGACTCGCAACACCTGCCGTCGCCCTGTCTCGGTCTTGGTGGCAACACTGTACGTCTGCATGCGCTTTCTACACAGAACTTCCTGATCGATGCAAATAGTTGTTATGATGTAAAGGTACTGGAAAGATGGACTAGGCTAACTATCCACATGGTGCACCTAACAGTGATCATAGCGTTCCGGTAGTTTACGCCTCAAAGATCGACCAAGTCTCCTCGAGAACTGCGTCATTGCATGCAAGACATACGATTTCATGCAGTGAATAGTCAACCAAGGTTGCTGACTCGTACGGACACCTGTTTCCTTTTATCTCCGCTTTTGCTAAAAACCTTGAAGTATGGTTTATGAAGCCAGGGACGGGTCGTTCGCGACCTCCTATATAACTTTCCTCAAAAAGCACCTCGAAATCTCGTACAGCATCCCCTCCAATACACCATAACCTATCTGACGGAAACACTGACCAATCATGCGTTTTAGGTTCAAATCGCGGAGTACGGCCCAGGGAACGTTCGCGATCGAACATCTTACAAACGGCATCGTTCCGGGATACTTCTCTCAGCAAACTCCCTCAACAAGGCAATTCATCCCACGCTTTTGCCAAAGGAACACTTTTTACTCTGCGCATCGGGCGACAAAATAATAAACTCTGCATGGTCCAAGACATGCAAGCAAAGCACGATGCAGTTGAGCAGTTCGAATCACATTAGATGGTGAGGTTGGTGGGTCCGAGGAGCACAGCGTCAAGTCAACCTTTTTACTAACTAACCTAGATTCTGCAAGCCTACGAGGGCTGTTATCGTAGGATCATCATTGGGGTGTGTAACGTTGCAAAAGGTTGACAGAAACATTATGCGGGGAAGACCTGATATTGACGATTTCCTAAAATAAGGCCCTAAGCGGATCGGCTTGTCACGAACGAACGTGCGCGGGCTTCGCCTGTCACCCAAACTGGAACCTTGTCCGGCCATGGCCGATTCACACTCTCCAATCTGGCTGCACCGTCGACTTGGATTCTTTGGAGATGTGACTGCTCACATTCTGACTGCAGCTTCGGGGCTTGTCCTTTGTCCGGAGCCCTGGACCATCTCGATGGCATTTTCCTAAAGCGTGGGACTATGGGCACCAGGAGCACGATTCTAACCAGCATGTCAACTTTTGTTTTTCAGCTCCCCGACAATATGGCACGGCACCAACATCAACATCATACTTTTTCCTTGTGATTGGCGGGCGACCACAGTGGCAGTTCTACGGCGCATCGAGCGGCAGGCTGGAGGAAGCAGTCTTCTTTTGATTAAGGATGGAGTCCGGGGCACATGGAATGAACGTAAGGTGTGTACCAGACTCTAGAATTTTGCTGCGAGACATATGCACTAACACCAACCTAATGCAGTTGGGTACAAAAGAAGATGGCCTGGTACTTTGGGGGTGTGAACCAGCCTCGCCTAGCATAACCTGGACGATATTCCCGGCAACATCAAGTTTCATTTCCATGAGTTGAACTGGTCCGACGTGAAATCATCCTACACCTGGGGCGAGAAAGAGGTTAATTCCATTCACATACCTAGAATCTTTGCTAACCCCAAGTCACGATAGATCTGCAAGATAGTATCCGGAAGATTGCATACAATGCCCCACATATCTTGGTCGCTTCTGGAGTACCCAACAATCCTGGCGGATGTGGAGAAGTACACCACAGCATAACTTGCAATTGTTTCTTCAGCATCAATTAATCATCAGTAAGGATATCCTTCACCATCTGTTTCATTTGCTGTTGAATTCCATGAATTCAAACGGCGCGGAATTCATCCATTTCGTCCGAGGACTCCCCTACGATTGACTTGGTCCAGCCTTGCGGGACAATATGACGAAACCCCATGAGAATGATGGGGTCACCTGCAGGAAACTCCAAGACCTTTTACAAGGTTATCCTACCGGGAACCATTTCAGCTTTTATAAATGATGGGAATCTTTACGGAAGCTGGACTGGAGGTTCCAAGTCCGCTCCAGCAGTACGAGAATCACTTCTAATAACAGACACACCGAAAAGTTTAATAGGTAAGCTCATCTGCATTCTGGACCATTCCGAAGGTTGCAAAGTCGTCGACTCGAAAGGATATGGGCGCAGCTGACAGTATGCGTGCATCATCGTGACTTTGACATAGTCTATGACAAGCACGAACCTTGGAGAGTTATCTCCTTAATATAACCATCCGAGCAGCCAGAGGTGCCAGGTCCGTCTTCGCGAGGTGTTACACACGTCTGATGGCATGACGGTGGCAACGCCTCCAGGTTCGCAACTCGAAAGCTACTCGCGTGGGTCTCCCAGACTGTGAAACCATTAATATGGCTGGAACCCACAGCCGTGGCTAATAATCTATGATAGGTGATCATCAGGTTGAGAGAACTACCGACTTTTAAACAACCTGATCAAGAGTACATCAGGAAGACTGGTCATGACGCCAAATCTCCTGACGTACAGGTGCTTTTCTAAAGCAATATATGAGGAAACAAAACATTTAATAGTCATATACGTACATTATGCGTACGTTATATTATTTCTTAAGAAGCGCTAAAACACTTACTTTTTGGTTTTTCACGAGTCATTCTCTATCTGCATCCTAGCTTGATGACAGATGTATTCATATCATAGTTGGATCTGTGAACAAGGTAGTAGTACTTCTCAGTGTTAGAGTATCCATTGACTATGACCTATACGAGAGTTAACTTTAACCTTATAAAATATTTTTTCGTTTTATTTATCTCCTCACGATTAACTGCCTTTAAATCTACCCCATTCTAATAGTTTGATGAAGATAGCACCATTAGCTAAACCTAAGTTGTGCTCCAGGGTACATACTTGATTAGTAGTGACTTGAGAATTCGGTTATATTATTGGCTCACCGGGTTCTTGGTGTATATAGGCCTTGTTTCAAGAGACTAGAAATAATAAGTATCATGAGAAGAATTTGAATGACTGTGTTTACTCCTAAAAGCCCTATTATAATGTGCTTTTGATGCTACATAGGAGAATGCTGACATCACGGTCGAAGGGTAGTCCGCCCTGAATTGCCCGTACACACGCACAGGCCAACGTGATTTTCTCGGGAAGTGAGAAAAGCTGGACCGAAGCTCTTCAACCTCTCACTCCACGCCATTACACCCCATCCACCCCCCGCACCCACCGCCCTTCTTTCTTTTCCTTCTTTCACGATGTCTTTCGCAGTATCGCGTGCTGCCCTGAGGCAGTCGAGGTTAGCCGCCCGCCCTGCTGGCTTCCGCAATGCCTCCACAACCTCCGAAGCCGCCAACAAAGCCAAGGGAAAGGCCGCCGAATACCAAACCAAGGCAACTGAAAGCTTGTCAAGAGTAGCCTCCTCCGCCGGTGCTACGCTTTCAAAAGTAGGATCTGCTACTGCTGGTACGCTGGGCAAGGTTGGTGGAAGGACAGGGAGACTCATCGGATTTGTATCATGTGAGTATTGGCTCCCACTCGAAACCCCACAATCCAGGCCTTCTATCGATGGACTATTTGCAATTTTCGACACAAAAATATTCGATTGCGCGAAGATACAAAACCAATTGGTTCTGACGAGGAGGATATTTACTTGAGTGGATCGACATTTTGGGCAATGCATGAGAGACATCAGGAATTTCCCCATCAACAACCGTCAACACAACCTTGAAATCAACTACATATGGGAATTGCGTTCTGACTCTGGTTATCCGTCTAGCATTGGTCCCTCAAACGACATACTACTCCCGCGTTGGCCTTGAACTCGGCAAGCTCGTTTTCGAGCAGCGAAAAATGAGCCCTCCGTAAGTATCACCAAATGCCGCTCTGACTATGGCAAGAAAACAAGTTACTAATTTGCCTTCCAGATCTGTCGCAACTTTCCAGACCTACCTCCAGCCTCTACTGAACAGCCTCAAGAGCCCCTCATCGCTTCTCTCACGGACAACCGCGACCACGAATGCCCTCCAGCCGACGAACATTCTCAACAGGGTTAGGAACTTGAACGCCCAACAATTGGCTGCCGCTGGTGTTGTTACTGCTGAGGTTATTGGCTTCTTCTCTGTTGGTGAAATTATCGGTCGTTTCAAACTCGTTGGCTACCGATCCAGCCAGCCAGCTCACCATTAGGTGGATGGAACGTGAATGGAGTAGAATTGGAAGGGCAAGAAGTCATGTCAAATTTTGGGCAATGGTGATGGAGTCAATGGAAGTGGACCGAGTGGGCCAATGCCTCGCCGATGAAGTATGAGGTATGTGTGCTTCTGCGCACGGGTTGGATTCTACACTGTACTATTGCACATACCTCTATTTTAGATCCCTGTTTACTGTGTGATAACCGGCAATGCATCATTTTCTTTGGTTGTACTATAAAAATATACAATCCGTACGGAGTAACGATTTCATAGTTCGCGTGCCAAGAAATTCTTGAAAATAATAGTTTTGCCGAGCCGAGCTCGATTCTCCAGAAAAGTTCGGCGCTCAGATGCAAAAGTCCAACACATTTTTCTTCCGCCATCCCACTCCTCTCGGAAACCGTTTAGAGTCCTGAAAGATTCTTTCTCGACTTTATTCCATATGGATGTCTTTAAACTGCTTTCGAAATCCGGCAAAGCCTCCCAAAATACCCATGCGCAAAAGCTACCTTCGGCCGGCGGAGCTTCCAATCCACAGCTGTTCGGCCACGATGAATCGCGAAAGACAGAGCCGAATACGAAATTGAGTAAGAAGAGGAAACGGGGAGGGAGCAATGCAGAACCAGAACCAGTAGTCCCTGCTGAGCTTGATTTCTTCGGCGATGCACCTCGCGCAGATCGCAAGAAGGCGACAAGCGGGCAAAATACATTGGGCAATACTGGGGAGAATACCAATGGAACAGATACCGGAGTGTCCTCCGAAGAAGGACAGGGAGTCTTGGATAATGATCCTGGGGATCTCAATGAGGACGAGTGCAAGAAGATTTTGCGGTCTCACAAACTCAAAATAACTGTGTTAGAGGATTTTGCGGCGCAAGAACAGGAGGCTAAGTTAGTGGAAAAGAAGTCGAAAAAGCGCAAGCGGCAGAAAGAAGAGGTTCCGGAGCCGGATTCCAAGAAGACAAAAGTTCAATTTTACCCAACACCGCTCACGTCATTTGGTCAACTAAGAAGTCGATATGGGGTTTCGAGAAGACTGGCGGAGAACATTGCGGCGCAAGGATATACCCTCCCCACAGAGGTGCAGCTTGGAGGATTGCCAATACTACTTAGAGGTCGGGATGCCGCTCAAAGTACAAAGGTTGGCGCGGAGGAAATTGATCTGCTTACCATTGCACCGACTGGGAGTGGGAAGACTATTGCTTTTTTGATACCGGTTATCAACGCCCTCCTCCGCCAGGAAAAGGCGTCGATCCAAGACAAGGAATCAAAAGCAGGACCTCGTGCTATTATCATTGCACCAACAAAAGAATTAGCGTCGCAGATTGTCAATGAGGCACGCAAGCTTGCTGCAGGGACGGGTATCAAGGCGGCGGTAATGAAGAAGGGAATGGAAGTTGTTGAAAGAGCTGAAGACGAAGAATACGAGAGTGAGCAATCAGATTTCGAGAACGAGAAATCTGATGACGGGGGTGTGAGTGTTGCTTCAAGCGACGATGAAAATGCCATAAAGGCAGTCCGACGCAGACGAGGACGTGCCAAACCTGTCAAGGCCGCTATCCTCGTAGCCACCCCCCTTGCTCTCCTGAACGCGCTCAAGATGGCCAAGGACAAGGTTGCAAAACTTCCAACGGTTCGGCATTTAATCCTTGATGAAGCTGACATTCTCCTGGATCCTCTATTTCGCGAACAAACTCTGTCTATTTGGAATGCATGCACGAATCTATCACTCCGTGTTAGTCTCTGGTCTGCAACCATGGGCTCTAACATCGAACAGCTCGCCACTTCGACACTAAACTCGCGCTGGGCCACCCTTTCATCATCTGCGTCAACCCCCCTTCCCCCACGTGCACCTCTTATTCGTCTAGTCGTAGGACTCAAGGACACCGCCATCCCCAATGTAAAACACAAGCTCATCTACGCAGCAACCGAGCAAGGCAAACTATTGGCTGTGCGACAACTCCTCCACCCCACAGGCAGCAACAGCACAGACAGTACGCCAACGCTGCGGCCTCCGTTCCTGATCTTCACGCAAACCATCCCGCGAGCCATCGCCTTGCATGCAGAGCTCCTGTACGACATCCCCCCAGAAGCAGGCGGCAGCTCCAGGATCGCTGTCTTGCATGCAGACCTACCCTCAACGGCCCGCGACAGCGTAATGACGCGCTTCAGGCGTGGCGAGGTCTGGGTTCTTATCACCACAGACCTGCTCGCCCGGGGCGTCGACTTCCGGGGTCTCAACGGTGTCGTCAATTACGACGTTCCCAATTCAGCGGCAGCGTACGTTCATAGGGTTGGAAGAACGGGCCGAGCCGGAAGAGAAGGCGGGGTCGCTGTTACGCTGTACACCCAGGAAGACATTCCCTATGTCAAGAACGTCGCGAATGTCATTCGAGCCAGCGAGAAGCTGTTGGGTAAACCTGAAGAGGAAGCCGAAATTAAACAGTGGCTGCTGGATGCGCTACCTACGCCTAGTAAGCGGGACAGACAGAAGCTCAAGAAGAGGGGTATCGAGGCTAGAAGGCCGGGCAAGCAGGGTGAGACCAGGACGAGGATTTCCACCAAGAGTGGGTTCGAGAGGAGGGTGGAGAATAATCGGCGGGGGGCCGTTAAGGGGAATCAGAGGCGGGAGAGGGAGGGTGGGCAGAAGCAAGTTATGCAAGACGAGGGTGGTGATGATAGTGATTTCGGTGGGTTTGAGGATTAAGTTTGACCTATCCCATCTACTTGTTTCTCTATCTATACCTGGAATCAATCAATCAATCGACCAACCAACCAACCAACCACCTACATATAGACAATCCACAATCCAAAATAGAATCTTACGCAGTATATCCACCACACTATCATCCGCTCATCATCTCCCTTACCTAACCACAAAATCCTCCCGCCCACCCGAATCAGGTCATCTACTCCGTCTCGTCCATACAAAGCAATACCTACCGAAAAGCCACCATGCCACGCCAGCCACTCCACGTTCCCTAATGTACGTACGTGCCACGGGCGCTTATCCCACATCGGAATTTAACCAGGGAGCATACTTCAATATTTCATACATACATACATATGCATGGCATCCTTCCCTACAGGTTGCATTAGGTCGGGTTCGGAAGGAAGGAAGGATGGATGGATGGATGGATGGGGGGCGGGTTCGGCTTACCGAGTCGTACATGGATGTACGGAGGCGGGGATGGGGGGTGGATATGCCGAACCGAGGGGGTACGTGGTTGGGTGGGTGAGGGTGTGAGATTAACTGGAGTGTATGAATTGTCGTCAGTGAGGGGAAGGGAGAAGAGGGGAAGGGGAGAATATTAGTATGTAGTTACCCCTCTTTTTTTTCACTTTTCTTCTCTCGCTTTTTTCCCGTTTCTTCGTTTTTTTTTTTCGGTTCTCTCGGTTTGGGCTTTCTCTTCGTTGGTGGTATGACGGCGGTGGCGGTGGCGGTGGAGACATGGTGAATTTACCATACTCACACTCTTAGAGCAGAGCAGAAGAAGAACGAGTCTTTTGCTGGTGGAAACGTTTAGAAGGGTTGAGGTGGGTTTGAAAGGGGAGAAAGGTGGTCTCCTATGAGTGGGTGCGGTACATACCACCTGGACGAAGCAAAGACGGCATGCCGTAGAAGTCAAGAGATAATCGACGCATTCTATAAGCAGTACGGACTGAACACCAACAAGACTAAGTAGAGGAACGAGAGACAAAAAGCCCAAAACGCAAAGCAATACGAAGCAACAAATCCCAACGCGTCCACAGTCTCACGACCCCGATTTGCGTAACTCTTTCCCGTCACCTTCCATACCACAGCCTCAGCGACAATTTTGGAAGCCCCAAGCAACAATCTAAACCACTCGTCCTCGACTAATCGTCCTCTCCATCCTAATCATTCCATCTTCCTCCTCCGCTTGATACAACTCCTCCCCGGGCAACAATACTGCCTTATCGATCGCGACAGGCAAGCCCCTGTGTCGTCCTCTGATCATGACAGCGCAAAGAATCAATTTGCTTAGCTTATGCCAGCTACCACAGAAACTATACGCGTCATCGGGAGTCCCAACACTAATCCCAACGCAACCATAACCGGAGACCACTTCAAAGACAACGTTGAAAACGCTGTACATCGCGGGATTGGCCTTGAATTGTGAACCTTCGATGATCATGATCAAGAAGACGGCAAGAACGATCCACCATAGGTCGTGCGCGAGTTGAGCGCGTAACTGTTGCCGAACGAAGTAGCTTTTCGTCTGCTCGATTCCAGCCCCCGTAAACCGTGCTCTAATTTTACCGAAAAAACTTCGATCGGCATCTTCTTCTCCATTACCTCCACTAGCGGTGGGACCGTACCCTGGATCGTCTGCGTAGATTCCTAAGCTGCGCTCTTCGTAGACGTTGGAGTTGCGCATCGAAATAACAACAGGGTAAACGGATATATACATCATGATGACATAGAGAACTTGAAGAGATATGCGGAGGTCGACAATCGTGACGACGTAGAAGCCACCGGAGCGAACGGCGAAGGCTTGGAAGAGACCATCGAGGACCTCAATATTGGCTGGGAGAGATGTGATTGCATCGTTACCAATCTGGAATCCAGGTTAGAGACAAAGACGACGAGGAGTTGACATCGTAAGAGCGAGAATGATGGAGCAGTCTATCGTGGAGACTTACATTCAAAATTTCAAAAGCAGCCCAATCTATCCCATTCAGACAGATTACGCTCATCAGTAGCCACCATGTGTGCTGACTTGGAAACAGATTTGTATAACATCTTCTCGGGTGATCTAATAAGAATTGTAGGGTCTTTCGATTCTCTTCCCAACGTTCGTTGGCAGGCATCAACTTGAGCATGGTCCAAACAATGAGCCGGAGGAAAACGGGATAGCAAGTGTTACCCGCAAGAATGAGAAGACCCATGGTGAGAAGCATATAAATGGACGTCTGAAAAGCAACCATATTCGCGTCCAGAAGAGACATTCCGGAATTGTTAAAGGCAGAGACGGCGTTGAAGGCACCGACCCACCATGGATTCAATCCATTGATACGAGCTGTTGACGGTCTATTATTCGCAACATAGGCTCCGAGACCGAGGCATCCGAGCATTTGAAACAGAATGGAATAGGCAGGAACAACCCAGGCGAGGAATCGAATAGCTCGATATTCACATCCACCTAGACGTTCTCTCTCCGCCTCGGTCAAATGATGGAACTGTGAATTACGCGATACAAATCCGGCAGATGAAAAGGGCAGATGCTCCTCTGCTTTTTCACCACTGACCATGTTAGTATCGGGCAAAGGTTCTCGGAACGAAGCACATTGAGAAGTTGGTCTGACTTTGACACTGGCATTTGAGTGTGCTCCAACACCCTGCATTGAGAGGAGGCGGTGGTGGTTGATACGGGGTGAGGTCGCATCTGAAGGTGTTCGGAAGTAGGTGTTTGGTCCGAATGTGATGTGCTCTGGAGGGCTGTTCACATCAATAGCGGATTCATCAGGGTCAACATTAATTGAATCACCCTTTTCACTGCGGTAGGTAAGAGTCCGCTTTTCTTTCTCGTTCCTAAGTGCTCTGAGCTCAGGTCTTGTAGGTGTCTTTGTCAAAGTCGACTCTTTGGTCATGCTTTGTGTTAGATTGTCGGAGGGATTAAGCTCAGGGGCTGACGTTTGTCCTTCTGTTGCAACTTTTTCGGATGGACCTATGCCAGCACTCTGGTTCTGAGCATCAGTGAGGTCTTGCGACTCACGCATGGACCTACAATAACTAGCGCGGGTATCGTTGTCTTCACCCGGCTCATTGATGGATTCCTCAATGGTCTTCGCAGGAAGTCTGGTTTGGTTATCGGGCCTTTGGATGCTAGCAGAGAGCCGTCGAACGAGAGAAAGAGACCGATGCTTGTTGCTCTTTGCTCTCTCCAACTTTCGACGTTCTCTTTCGACGATGTTTTGGAATTTTCTCTCAAAGGCCCTCTTTCGAACATGCACAACAAAGGCGGAGACAAAGATTGCTGAGCCGATGATGATGAGGAAAAATAGCATGAATTGCTGAAACGTGTTCAGCGTAGATAGGTTCACGGTGTTTAGTCCTCTACGAAATTCATCAGCACCGTTTACCATGCAGGGTAAAACGCAAGTTAAAAGCGGTCTTCACGACACTCATGCCACGTGGGTCATGGGGATTATGGGATGCAGGGTCTACTCACGCCAAGGTCATGGCGCTCGTTACTAGAAAGAGCGAATCGGTGAAGCTGACACTCCTGGCAGGCGTCGAAGCACCCCAGAAGATGACAGCGCTCAACAAACATGTGCCTACGAAGTAGATGTAGTGTATGGTGATGAAGTTGAGTGGGGGTAGATTCCGTCGGACAGCCCGAAACATTCGACGGGGCGAAGCAGAAGTCATGGTGGATTTCCTCGGTGGTTGCAGTATAAGTATAGACGGTGGCGGTGGATAGTGATGTTGTGTATGAAGCGGTTGGGCAACTACGGTGCACGATTCTCGTCCTGAGGAGGACGGGACTGGAACTGGTATTTACAAAGTATCTTTTGTTCGATATAATCCATGACCAAGGAGGTGCAGATTTTGCCCAGGGTTGGCGGTGAGGAGAGGTTCAGGTGAGTTGATAATGAAAATTGGTGGAAACAAATGCAATGCAAGGCGATTCCAAGATATAGACGATGTATCTCAGTGGAGGAGAGCGGGGTTAGGCCGGATGTTATTCCATTTGGACGAGTGGTATAGTGGAATTGGTGGATTGTGGTGGTGAAAGAAGCTGTTGTTTGACGGAGGAGGATTGGCAGCAACCACGAGCCGTCAAACCAAAAACATTCGCGTGTGGATTATTAGGTAATGCGCGACGGAGTGGGGTTGTTGAGCCACCAGCCACACGCCAAGAAAACGAAGAAACGTCTGGACCCGCATGGCCGTTATGTGATTTCTGCACAGCCACGTGTGGCGCACTCGAGGAAATTCGTTGACGTATGAGGGGTTCCGTGGGCGTAGCGCGAGCGTTACAGAGCTGTTGCGTGGGTGGGAACGCCATGGATGATGATGGGATGGCCATGCTTGGCCCTTGGGCACGCTTCCTGAAAAACACCCTCCTTCTCCACCCACCGACCATCTTTCCTTCACTCTGCTTCGTCTCTGTTCCACCCGCCTCTCCTCCTGACCCCATATAAAAGGCCTGTCTTCCTCCCCTCACTTACGCGCCCACCGTCGACCGCGAAACTACCCCTCCTCTCCTCCAAGGCGCCGTCTCCCATCCTTCAGCTCGACAACTCCCATATACCCACATATACCATGTCTGGGCACAACGACCCCCGACTCCTATACTCCATTGCCAACATCAGAGCCTACCACATCCAGAATGGCGAGGAATCATCCCTCACGCCCTCCGGCGCACAAACTCTCTCCTTGCTGATGGTCCCTACCAATTCTCCCTTTGCCGACCTCAGCAACGCCTACGGCCAGAACGAAGCGCCAGAGGAAGATTTCTACCTCCACCTCAACCTCCCCCCTGAACTCGATCTTCCGCTTCCCGCGACCACTCAAATCTACCACCAACCTCCCCGAAGCTACTTGATCCCTCGATGGGACCTAGGTCCTGAAAGCGCTGCTTTTACCAGAATCGAATTCCCTACGATTGGGAAGGGGTCAAATCAGTGCACACAGGAGGATGTGGATACATTCGAAACTATTCTGGCACAATGTACTGCCTTCCTCGAGCGGGCGAATGCACCAAAGCCTGAAAAGGGGGCCAAGACATATAACCCAGCAGACTACGCCCCCGGCGAAGGTTATATCGGTTCGGAAAAGCATCCGGGGCAGATTGTCCTAGTAGACGAGGATAATGGCAGTGTAGTTGGTGAATTGGCTGAAGGCGCCAACGTAGTCGAAGATCCATCTCTAAAGCCAGGCTCGAAGGGTGAGTTTTCCAACATTTACACGGTAAATGCAAAGTCTAACACGTATTATTCAGACCCAGTCGAGATCACTGTTTCCCAAGACGGTAAACGCATCAACGTCAAACCCATCGATGACGACTACCTCAACATGGCCCGTCACCCAGTCTACAAAGACTCCTCACTCGTCCAAAATGCCGCCGCAGCCTCCCGCCTCATCGTCACCAGTTCTGGCTACATTTCCAACATGCTTGTATCCGGTGCCGAAGCTTTCTCTAACAAAACCAAGCCCAACGCCCAACCCATGACCTTCAAGCCCACAACCCACGACCGCGTCCGCAAAATCAACACGTTCACTACGAGTGCCGCGGGCCTCTCTGCCAAAACCGTTGGCCAAGCCACAAAGTTCGCGCAGACTATAGGTGCCAATTTTGTGGGAAGGAAACAAAAGCAAAGTAAATACTATAACAAAGACGGAACGGCCAATGAGGAGTACAAGCCCGGCCTCCTAAACAAATCAATGATCGCCTTCTCTACAATCGCAGACGGTATTGCATACTCTGGGAAATCACTTCTTACAACCGGCGGTGCAGCAGCATCGCATATGGTCGGACACAGGTATGGCGCTGAAGCCGGCTCTGTGGCTGCTGATCTTGCTGGCGGCGTCAAGAATGTCGGACTTGTTTACATTGACGTTACTGGCGTGTCAAGGCGAGCTATCATCAAATCCGTTGCGAAGGGTATGGTTGTAGGACATGTTAAGGGAGGTGGTGATATCGTCGTTGGAGGTGGGGATGGCGGCGTCATCAACCCTACTGACACCAAGCCCGGCGTTGCAAACGACAACCTTGGAGCGGGACAAGGTGGCCAGATTGGTGGTCCACCCAGCGTGGTCAGCTTCGGCAATGCAGCGCCCTCAACATATGCGACAGGAAGTGGCGTAGGAGAGCCACTTCAGGGTCAGTATGCTGGGAAGAGGTAATCTATTGACGGTCAACACATGATATCCGATTTAATCACTGATACACCATTTCCTTTTTTCCTTTTTTCACGGTTCGGAGGGTTGGTAGATACCTGCAAGATTTTGGGTTTTGGGGGCTTATTCTCCTTTCCGCCAGCTCTTTTGAGAAGAGCTAGCCATGATGATGATGAATGTATTTGTTGTTTTAGGGCCTCTTTGTATGGGATCTTAAGTATACCAGATATGTAGCTCCTCTTATACGACATGTTATCAACTCATATAGAAGTCTCCTCCGTTACTCGTCCACATGATACCGCTTTAAAATATTTGCTAGGGGGAGATGCCTTTCACAAAAGTATTCGGGCACCTCCGTATGCGTGAATGAAAATACATACACGGGAAGAGCCTTTGATCAGTGAAGCTCTCATTAGTAACTAGTTCACCTGCATCCAGTTTCGGAGTAAACAAACCTACTATCTCTTCCACCTTTTATCGGAGCTGATAGAGTTATTCGAGTACTCTGAATCACAGGATGAACTGAATCAACACCTACTCGTTTATTAGCCTACGTAGCCACGGGGTGAACGGTTGAGGCTTCGTTATGTTAGGTCTTTATTGTAGAAGGTCTTAGAGGGGCGTCATTGTTATGTCCCTTGTTTCTGCGTAAGCGAGTAGTAGACAGTACTGGGGTTGGATAGCTTTATATTGTAAGCTGTAAGCGGTTCTATGGGGTAGGAGGAATATGTGTATTATGTAGGAAATGGGTAGATTGGGGGGGGATGAGGGATGGTTAGATGGGAAGTTGAGGGATGAAATTATTATGGGTATTCCTGATCTATCTGGTTTATACCTAAGGTGGTGAGTGATGTATATATAGTATAGAGATGATTTCGCGTCGGGATACGAAGGCGGTGGCGATGGGATAAACGCTATAGGTATATAGTTTTGGAGTTAATGGTTGTATAACGTGTCCAGTGTAGGTTGGTTGATCCTGATGAAGATGATGTAGGAAATATAGGTAGCTTATTTGGCTGGGGGGAGTTAACTAACGAAGAGAGAGATTCTTCACCCCACTGCTTCAGCAAAATTCGCCCACGGTCCGAGAAAACAAAACCTAATCCCATAATGAGGATTTAGTGGTGTAAGGTGATGACACGCAAACCAGCGTCCCAGCCAAGCCTCGTGGGATGAGGGATGCTCGGTTGAAGCGGGGAAGGCATGCAGTCAGCAACACAGCAGCTAGCAAGGGGCAGGTGAGCAGCATTACATACATACAGCCTAGCGCGACTCGAATGGCGTAATTAAAAGATCCGAGGTAAGACAAGGCATCTATCTCAAGGATTCCTTTCTAATTACCTTATACGAGACTGGACGGCCTAAAACGTCTGTTATTCACTTTGGAATATTACTTGGGAAGGATTCAGAAGGAAGGAAGCTAACATTGGAACCGGTCATTCGAGGAGGGAGAGCTAAGCTGAGGTTCTTTATTCCTCCGACCCATGTTTGGATGCTTGGTAAGTCTACATACTACCTTGCTTGTACGTGGTGCTCTTCTTTGTATCTATCTCACCGAGTTTCTATCATGCTTGCTTGCTCGTCTTGAACAAGGGTCATTTAGAAGGGGATCAAAATAGTGCATTGACAGGTCGTTGAATCAGTTATCCCTTTGAAACATACCCTTTAGATTTTAGAAAGCTTACTCGGACACCGTATAGATTCGTGGCCAGCTAGCTCCACCTAAAGAAAACCATTCACAATAGTCGTCTAAAGGGCTAGAAAAAGGGGGAGAAGGGAAACTTGCTTTTCTCTTCTCTGGCTTACTTGCTATACTGTACCCTTGGAGAAGGTCGGACGTAACCTACCCAGCGGACGACCAACCCTTCTCGACGCTCGAATGATACACGACGCAAAGAACCGGACGTAGTTAACGAAGCATACGACTATGTTTGTTGCAGAGGTCTTTGCCGTCACGTTTGTTGTTGTGTTGAAGGTTACGGCGTTGGTGTTGGCTATTGAGTGGATGAGGATATGAGGAAAAGTTCGATTTTTATGAAGCAATCGAGGCGTACACACATATCATTAAATTTTCCATCATCATCATCTTATATATAAGGAAATAAATGAATAAACGAAAAAATGGCGAAAAGATGAATAATGCTCACTTGGTAAAACTGGGAACAAGCTTACCAGAGCTCAAAAAACAGCCCCGCAATTGCGAAAGAGCACGCCAGAGCAATGGAATAAAGGAAAACAGGTCCATCGTTCCTCGGCTCAGATTTCTTGGAAATTATATATGTCTATTTATCTGATAGTGACGATCTATTTCTACGAAACCTAAATACCTACAAGTTATCTATCACACATTGAACCAACCTTCCATCAATTAATCAATCAATCAACCAAACCTCATTACAAAGCTACAGCTACCCCGCCACGTAACACCACCACGACGAACAACACAACCAACACACCAACCCCAAACATTCACAATCCCCCTCCTCTCCCCCCTCTAAAATTAAAACTAAAAAAAATGCCCTCAGCAATAACCCCACCACCAGAAACATTCACAACGATCCCCATCCTCCCCCTCTCACAAGCCCGCAACCCCCTCACAAAACCAGCATTCCTAACCTCCCTCCGTTCCGCCCTCTTAAACGTCGGGTTCCTCTACCTCTCTGAAACAGGGTTACCGGAAGCTTTGATCCAGGATGTGATTAACGAGTGTCAAGGGTTTTTTAGAGACTTGCCGGTGGAGGAGAAGGAGAGGATTGAGATGAAGAATGAGCGGAGTTTTTTGGGATGGAGTAGGGTGAGTTTATTTATTCTATGCCTTTTCTTTTAATGGTTGGGTTTTTTCACTTTTCTTTGGTTTTTTTTTTCTGGGGATGTTGGTAAGTAATGTGGTGTGATATGTGTTTGCTTCTATTATTATTATAACTTCTATTTGAGGATGGTCTATTATGCTTTAGGGAAGATAATATCTATGGACTTATATGCAGATGAAGAGAAAGGAAAGAGGATGACTACCTCCAACACCAGGAAATAATGATACAAAACACAGAGGAGAAAAGGAAACCCATTCCAGCCAACCGACCAACCATACCAGAAAGAAAAAGAAGGAAAAGAAAATGAATAAAAACCGCTACAAAAACAAGAAAAGAAGAAGAAAAGGAGAAGATGCTGGGATATCACACACAAAGCAAATTCATAACTTCATCCACCACACTCCACACATACACACGACATCCACACCAATTTTATCGAAAGCAATCACAAACTCCAGAACCAAGCATCGCAGACATTCTCCTCTAATCATCCCTTCTCTTTCTAAAATCTCAAACCCTCGCTTTTATGTTAGACACATAGCTAACGAGAAGAATCATCAGGTCGACAACGAAACCACAGCCCACAACCCCGATCATCGCGAGCAATTAGATCTCTCAACACCGCATCCAATCCCAGATGCCAACGCACCTCTCTACCACAACCTCCTCGCGCCAAACCAATGGCCCTCCCCAGAATACCTACCAAATTTCCGTCCGGCATACGAAGAATACATGCAACGCATGTCCTCCATATCCACATTCTTCACCTCCCTAATCGCCGAAGCCATCGGTCTGCCCAGCACCGCATTCGATAAATTCTTCGATCCCGACCAGCAACACAAGTTAAAGATAGTGAAGTACCCAGAAGTGGATATCTCGGCCGTAGATAGCAATGCCAGTAGTGACGAAGAAAAACGTAAAGAAGAGATAAGACGGCAAGGAGTCGGACCTCATAAAGATAGCATGTTAACCAGCTACCTGCTCCAAGCCTCCCCTCAACCCGGCCTGCAAGCCCAAAACGCCCGCGGCGAATGGATAGATTGTAGACCCATTGATGGAACCCTCGTCGTGGCTATAGGCCAAGGTATGGAGGCTTTAACCGACGGCGTTTGCGCTTCCACTACCCATCGTGTGCTCTCTCCTCTAAAGGGTCAAGGCCCTAGATACTCCATTCCGTTCTTCCAGGGCGTGAGCTATGACGCGCAGTTCGAGGCCATGGATGTTCCCGAAGGCGTGTTGAGGCTTCGGGACGAGGCGCGGAAGGCTAGACGCGATGATGTCGAGTTTACGTTTGTTAAGGGCCGATGGGGTCATCTGGGGGAAGCGACTTTGATGAATCGTGTGCGTAGTCATCCTGATGTCGGCGAGCGATGGGTAAGTGACGTTTTCTTTCGAGATATTTCGCTTTGTGGTTTGGTTTGTGGTTTTGTGTGCAAAAGAAACAATTTCCTCTATTATCCGATTGCATTTCCCTATTCCGATTTACCAAGTCCTTTTCCTGTGCCTTTCCTATCCGTTCCCTTTTCCTATCTTTGCCCTTCCCTCCTCTTTGCGTCATTCAACAACTGCACATTACCAATTAGGAAACCATAGCCTCCCATTCTCCCTAGCGTATTACCCCTACATTAAGTCGACGCAAGATCCCCTATCCTCATCATCGGCCTAACTACCTCGACGGACGCGCTCAAACGTCAAGACTCGCATAATAGCTAATCACGTCCAAAACAGTACCCAGACCTCTTGGGCCAGATCCGGGCCGATCAAGCCCGCGCAGCAGCGGCCGCAGCACCGAAGACACACTAGCTAGCGTAGCCGTGAACCGCGGCCCTTTTGACACCAACACCAAACCCACCTGGCAGCCAGAACGGAATAAGGGTCTCGATGGGGTGGAGAGCGGGTCTCGGGCTTGCCCATCCACCCCCTCCCACAAGCTCGTGGTTCCGAAGTTGATCCGGCAGCGTGTTGCTTTTCTTAACCGGGCGCGCGTGGATTTCGTGTTCGTGATGTGCGTGCACGTTTCCTGTGGCAGAGCCTGCGAGCACGCTTCCGATGTTGGCGGCCGTCGGCCGGGCGGGCTCCGGAAAGGTCATATGTGGCGCATAGTGTATGATGGTCTTGTGCATACATAGAGACAGCAAAATAGCGCTATTGTCTTGGGCTTCGCGGCGGTGGGAAGAGTTGGGTGAGATGAGGGAGCATTGCGTTGCGTTGCGTTGTTGCCAATAACCGTAGTTGCCTAATCAAGTAACCCTTGAAAGGAAGGCCACTTTGAGCAAGTCCATGCTTTCCTGAATTTTTTTTTTGTTATTTTATTTTTCCCGGCCTCTCTTCCGCTTTGATACTGGTGGGTCGGACGTGTGACAGGCTCTCGACCTTCTCTGTGCACCTTGCGGGAAAGATCTCATCTGTCATATGACAAAGCGGATGCTGTTGCGAGATAGCGGTGTGGTCTCTGACGGTGTAAGGGTATGGGGGCAGTCGATTCGGAGATTATGGAGACAACTCCTAACCGTTTTGTTCGTCAGGCTGATTGGGATTTAAAGGTGACTTGCAGTGGTACGACGGATCGTTGTATCAACCACTGCAGAGACGGATCCTATGTCCCGAAACGGAAGTTGCTCCACGAAGCTTGGAGCTTGCGGAAGCTTTCCCATGATGACAGTGACCCATCGTCGGGTCAGCCACGTGGTGGCGTATGCTTCCATATTGCTTCTGCGATGATTCTTTTCGCTGTTAGCGCCCTTTTCGTGTCGACTTCGGAGATGCGCGAGCTATACCGGCAGTTGGACACCGCTACCATGATCGCGAATCCTGGGTGTGTGATTGCGACGACGCTCTTCAGTGCGGCTCGACCTTCATGTTCGATGACATGTGGTACATCATGTGTCCTTGGTCGCCCATGATTGTCTGTGGTTGCTGCATCATCTGCAACTCGCCTGGATGGCTAGACTGCGGTACGTAGCCGTGTTGGCCGTGCGCGGGGTATGTGTTGTATTGTGATTGCTGCTGAGGCGGAGGCCCGTTCATCTGAACGTTCATGTGGCGTGGGTATTCGGGCGGGTGAGGGCTCGGATTCGACGTCGGCGTGCCGTATCCCGTGGTCATCTGCTGCATCGGCTGCTGCGAAGACACCATCTGCTGGCTTTCGAGCGAATAGTTCATCGGTCGGTTGCTGGCGTCCATGACGTATGGATACGACAACCCTGCAGAGTCTACAGAGTGTAGGGACGGATCCGTCACGCTCATGGAAACTTGGTGATGCTGTTGATGCGGGTGCTGATTCGGATGTGGGCTCCAGCGTACCTGGCTCTGCTGCGCTGAAACATCCCCAATCTGGGGCGGGTTCTCCATGTGCGGTGAGGGGACGTTTTGAGCGTATGCAGGGTGCTGGGGCTGCCAATGCGCCTGGGAAACGGGCGTGGCCTGCTCGGGGACTGAGTGGACGGAGTGCACGCTGCGGGCGGTGCCTGTCGAGCTTCGTCGCGGCTGGCTGAGCATCTGGATTCGGTCGCTGGGCGAGGGGGCACCTCCTGGAGTCGCGGCGGAAAGCATCCCATTGTTGTCTTGAGATCCCATGACGTTGGCTGTAGACACGGCAAATTGTCAGCTCCCATATCCCATGTCTCTCGCACGCGCCAACCAACAACGCAGGTACCAATGGTACATGTGCCGGTTACACCGCATGTTCGCGGCATTGCATAAGAGAAGGAAACATGATAAAAAAGCAAATATAGACAGCCGTGCAGACGTTGCGGGTGATGGCAGCCGCCGCCGTACACGGCCCGAACGGCCAAAAAGTAAATACAAAAGCCACCGAAACATGAACATCTGATCTGTGCTGAAGCTGAAGCATTACGTACCAGGCATTGAATCCGGGCCCCCAAGAGCCGTGACGGCGTGAGACAGTCGCGTCCTGAGCATAGCATTCTCCTGCTCCAGCTCCTCGTTCCGCCGCATGAGTTCCATCACCTTGGAAGGGTCGTTGCCGTCTTGATGGGAGGTGAGTTCTGCTATTCGGCGCTCCAGAGATTCGATGTGGTCCTTGGTTCGCTGGCGGATTGCGCGCTGGGCTTCGCGGTCATTTGCTCGTTTCCGTTCCAGCTGGGCGGCAGTGAGGGTGGTAACGCTGCGGGTTCCCGCTCTTGACGGTCGTCGCTTGGCGCCGGGGGTTGCTTGTTTCTTTTCTGAGCCTGAGGATTGGCCCTCGTAGGCTGGGGCGTCCTTTCTCATGGTGGCGGCCATGTGAGGAGAAGAGTAGTTCTGCGTACTCATGGGTTGAAAGCTCCTCGAGTGAATGGGGTTGGTGAAAGGTAGTACTGAAGTCATGGAGGATCCGCTGCGGGCGGTGACAGAAGAAGGAAATGATATGTCAGCTGCCACAAAAACTGGACGAGGCTTCGGAAATATAGAGATGCTGAGGTGGACCCTTTTGCTCCAAGATATGAAAAGGATTGACGTGATTAATGTAATGGAGGCTCGCACGGATAATGGGACTGGCGCAAGGTGGAATGAGATCAGGAGAAATTAGTATTCCAGAAGCTCGAATCTTGGAAGAGAATGGTAACTGGTGGCCGTGAAAGGACAGGGACGAGGCTAACTATTATCAGGGCATGGGTAACTAGCGCTTTCACCAACGCTTGGACACCGCCATCCTTTCTCGCCTCGACTGCTCGGGGAAGCTAGAAGCCAGTTGGGATCCAAGTTGGCGGTACTTTTAGGCACACGTGCGAAGAGTACATCTGCGGGGAAAGGCAGCGGTTTCACGTTCAGGCTTTTGGCCGCCAGCTCTGAGGCTTGAAAGGGGGTTGTGGGAGAACCGTTGATAGAAGGCTGCAGTTCTGTGGAGCCTTGTGCAATACCACCGAGAGCCGTCGTCTTCCCTACCTACGTGGTTGATGGACCATGTCCTTCTCCATGTCCTACTTTATTATCACCGAGATGCGAGAACACGTCTATCCATACAACCTCCATGCCTACATACCAAGGTACATACATGTACTTTGCACACGTCTCCCTCTCGCAAATGTGGCCGGCATAAGCCAAAGCAGCATACTCCCCTTCCATGCCGGCTCGGAAAACTACCGATCAGTTGAAAATGCCAAATTATAGCTCCGATGGGGCCCTTCACCGCACCTGCTGCCACAGAGGGTGATGCTCTCGTATGGCCACGGCCAACGAGATGACGCTGCACTTCTGTCGCAAGATTCCCTGGAAGGCTCGCTCGGCGAACTTCCCATTTTCCTCCTGGTTGATGAAGACTGAGCCAGCCGCATCGCTCCCCGTCCAATGGAAGCGACTGTAGTCAGATGCCAGGGAGACGGATGATCCCAGTAAGGTCCACATGGCAGAGGAGATCAAAGGCCGACGGTGGTGACGCTTATCAAGCCTCCATTTCGCTTCCACTGTATGGGGCGCCGTAAAAAAGCAAGCCGGCAGCCTTGGCGTGAAAGGGCGACAGAGACGAAGGCCATGGCCGGGCTAACAGTCACAAAACCCGTGTGGGACGAGCATCAGATACGTAGTAGAGTGTGGCAGCTGGACGAGACGGGCGCGCCAGTCCTCCGTAGTGACAGCAGCATAGCAACGAGCCAGAACCTGGCAGCTGTAGTCGGTGGCCCCCTGCCGCGCCATGGTCGGTGAGCTCGCCGTGACCCAGGCCCCTTGGAGGCGTGCATCGCGCTAGGACTGTCTGGTGGACTGGCTGGAGCCTTCCTGGCCTTCCAGCACGTGGTGGACATGGAAAGACAGAATCCGGTAAACTCTGATCTGTGGGGCCCCCGACGAATATTCTAGGGTGACGACAGGGGAAGCCGGCTGGCAGAGCATCGAGAGGTTTGGCGTACCTTACGGGCGAAGTGTGTGTGCAAAATGATGGGCGGAGGGGCGTTGATGGAGGGGAAGAAGGGGCAGCCACAGCGAAGGAGAGACAGAGACAGAGAGACGTCGTCTGTCTGACGGACGCCTGCTTCTGCTGCTGGCGGGTTCCTGGTGTGCACACCGCACAGTACGTACCTACTGCACAGCACAATCATAATGGGTTGCTGTATGAGGTCAATTAGGGAGCGCTACTTCGCCGTGCCTCCGTCGTATCTGTGCTGTTGCTGCTGGCACCCTGCGCGCTGCTGCTTGCTGCTGCTGCACGCTGCAAGATGCATCGCATGCAACCTTCCGACGTGGCCCGTCGAGTTCCGAGAAGGAAGAGTGGTGTAGGGACCCCCAACATCCTTCGACCACCACCACCCTCATTAGGGCTCTGTGTGTGCCACCTGCCTGACCGCTGTTGTAGGATTAAGGTTAGAGGCCCTCATGCTACTGCTGCTGTGATTCGCCCTCGCGGCCGGAACACAGCACCGTCGCCAGTGTTCGCAATCCCGCCCCTGTGCATGTTGCGAAATCGTGATGGCGGTGCAGAAACCGTGACCATCATTGCTTGACGGGCTTCCCAGGCTGGCCTTGTGCAGCCGGCGTGGTCAATCCGTTTCAAGATGTGCCGCATTGCTGCCCTTCGCCGTGCTTCAGGCTGCCGAATGCCCTGCTTCTCTGCAGTCCTGTATGTCTCCGGACGAGATGGGGGGGAGGGGAGGGCGGTAAACTCTAGAGGGAAGGGATGGACGCCAGCTATCTGAGAAGTGATCCCACCGTGACGATGTTCTGCTCCACAAGCCCGTTTCAGCGCACAGGCAGAACTGATATCTGGGCCAGGAAACCTAAATTTTGATGAGCATCAGGAAGCGGGAAGCGTAGGTATTGGAAGGGCGGACGGCAGCGGACTTCCCCCCCGTCCAGCTCTCATTGCTCCCGCTCGCAGCCTTCTGGCGTGGGTGGAGGCTTCAGGCTTGCTTTCGATGGTGATGGCATCATACCTATTATTACCGCGAGACCGTCTGGTGTTCAGTTGGCGCAAGTATGGAGTATGTGTTCCGCAGCCAGCCCAACCCAAGCCCGTACGTAGCCATCCACATCCACCTCTCCTCAGACGACGCGTCTCTCTCTGGTGGCAGGGAGCGGGAGTGAGGGCCCAAACCTGCCAACTGAAACGACAAAACCGTGGTTGAGGCCACGGCGTAGAAACACACGATAGATGTACGTTAGCTGGCCCTCACATCAGTTGCATGAGGCCCAAAGCAGCCTGAGCAGCTGCCCGCCTGCGCTCTGCAGGAGTAGGAGCCGACCCGGCGACAGGCGACCACACGTCGACGGGTGTTGACGAGCCCCCAGCCTGGGAATCGTGCAGGGGAGGCGTTGAGCCAGCGCAAGCGAGACGCAGTGAAACTCGAACGCGCGAGACCCAAAGCGGCCCTGGTGGTGAGTACCTGGCGCTGCAGCAGGTCCACGGCTGTGCCTGTGCCCCCCGTGCCCCCCTTCCCTTCCAACGCTCGCCCAAGACCAAGACAGGCCCCACCGCACTCAGGAATGCCAATGCAGCCGGACAGTGCCCGCAGAGATGGCACCTGGGAACGCGCAGAGCGATCATCATCATGCAGCCCGAGAGCCAGCAGCAGCAGCCATGACAATTGGAATCGTGTTTGGGGATGGCTGCTGGCATCGTCAGCCACGGCTTGGCATCATATATCGCGCCCAGGCTGGCAGGATCCCCCCTAGCAGCGCCCTATGCTGTACTACGCCCAACGTCAAGCAACGACAGCATGGCCGTCTTCTCGAAGGCCTGCCGCCCCATAGTCCTCATATCAGACTATGATGGCGGGCATGGAAGCTTTTGGAAGCCATTCGTGGGCCTTGGCGCGGGCATTGGGCATTTGGTTGGTCGCCCATCCCACGGCCGCCACGGCCACGACCACGACCACGCACCCCCCGTGCCAAATCAAACAAAATATAGCCACAGCAGGCACCGTGACCGTCGGGCACGGGTCGCGGACTGCGGTCTCAAGCAAATTGAACCTGTCTGGCGTGCGCGCTCCGTGACCTCCACCGCCGCCGCCGCCTCCGCCGCGCTCGGATGCGGAATGGAACGGGCGGGCAGATGCTGGCTGGCTTGTTTGGATTCACGTTTGGGATATTGCTAGCTCGCTGGCCCGATAGCCGTATTGCTAGTGCGCTGGCCCGACAGGCCGCCGTGATGCGAGAGGGAAGAAAAAGAGGGCTGCAAGCAATAATTTGATAATGGCCACTTTCTACATGGGTGCGGATGCGGCGAGTATCGGCGGACTCATCGGGAAATAGCTGATGGCATGGTCTATTTCCCGAGCAGCACATGGACGACAGACACCCAGACACCACACCAGACACTGTGGACTGGCGGTCTGTGACTTGGTTAACGATCTCGGGTCAATATGACCCGTTTCGCGTCGACCTGATCCCAGGTCCTTCATATAGCCGGCGTTCCTATAGGGAAAAGAGTCGTCTCCTGTAGAGCGCCTTCTGGGCTGTCATGGTGCCATATTCTGCTCAACCGCCAACCGTTCACCGGTGATCATAAGCCGACTGTTAAAACAACCCAAAAAAGGAGGACGGTCGATATGTCCTGCGGAGGCATGCCGGGCCACTCAGCTGCAGCCATTCACCATTCACCCTATAGCAGTTACCACGGCGTAAGCCACTAGCTGCCGCTAGATACGTCTCCCCGACTGGTCGACCTGAGCATTGAGCCTGTCTATCTTGCATGCCTTCCTTCTGCTATTCCCGTTCCTTGGACTGTCTGCTACCAAAATCCCGAAGCCGACTGATTATCTGTTTCCAGTAATACCAGCATTAATGCTAGTTGTTTGCCAGCTAGCAATGCATTTCTTGTCTTGCGAGGTAGGCTGGTAGGCTGCTGGTAGGCTGCTGGTGGTGGTAGGAAACGCCTTTGAAGCTGCGGGGAGAGACGGAAGGCTTCCGAACTATCTTTCGAAGACACCAACAGTTTGAAAGGCGGAGTGGTGCTCCTCCTAACTAGCCTTCACGTCAAACGTCAATGGCATTTCCACACTCGTCTCTACTTGCTTCGTACGAAGGGTGTATGCCGTCAACAGTCTGGGGTAAGAATCGAGATCGCGACCAGTTGACAACTTGGATGTATGTAATCTAGGGACCAGCCGTTCATGCGAAATACGCAATACTCTTGTCGCGGCACGCCCGAAAGACCGTTGTGTGTGATGCAGCAGGAGGAAGTGAGGCTTGCTAGGGAGGACCTTGTAATCTTGAGAGCCACGATTGAAGCTTCTGCAATTTTTCCCAACGCGCTGGACCTGGGCCAGGCTAATGACACAGCGCCGACATTTGCTGGTCGTACAAGTTACTCATCCATCAAGCAAGCATAGCATCTGTGTGTTCGGACGAGCAGCTCCAGCGCACCGCACGTCTATACGAACCGCACAGGCACAGGCACAGGCACAGGCAGCAGAAAGAAGAAGCTTTGAGCGCGCATCGGATCCGGTACCGGAATGAGTGCTGGTTTCTCTAATTGCCCTTTTTCGCGGTCCCCGAAACCCATGGATCAGGTCTTGTCTCGTCCTCCACTCCACACCCTCTGTTCGCTTTTCCACGGATGAAAATCTTTACGCTCAGCTGCCTCTGTTGTTACGTACAGTTTCAAGCTCTAGAACATCTTGTCAACCTTTTGAGTTCTCAATGTCTCGAACGAAGAGATGGTAGAAAGTCCAATATTATCGATCGGCACAATCCCACTAGTCCGCCTTACATTTCTCTCTGCCTGTCTGCCTGCCTGCTCGCCAAACGCCGCAGTAATCCTACGCGCATCCATATCTACATTTTGCAGCTCAAGATCTCGCATGCGCACATAAATGCGCAATTTCGTGTCTAAACTCTGTTTAAGCGGGCGCCGGATTACCTCCTACGACGTGAACCAAGAAATGCTTAATCCACCCAATAATCTCGCTCAATTTCTAAAGGAAGCAGGGAAGCCATTACGACGACGACGACTGACCGCTGAACCTAAGACCCCAGCTGCATTCATTATAGTCGGTATGAAACGAGCATCCATCACCGCAACTTCAAAACTCAATTCTTAAACCCGAACCTCAAATTTCAGTCAACAAAATAATGTCCGCCCCCATCCTTTGCATGAAAAAGGCACCAAAAAAGACCTTAGACAAGCCCGCCAAAAAAGTTTATTGCTGAAGTGTCCTGCATATTTCTTATCCCACACATCCCAGCCAGCCAACCAGTAGTCCAAAGTAAGGTCTCACGCTTCCTTCCTTCCATACTTGTTCAAAACCGGAACCAGGGCTCTGGAACCCAGGCTCCTGTGTGTGTGGCTCAAAACTCACACAGGTCCAACGACCAGGGCAAGCGCAGGACCAAGCCCACGGGGAATTATTTCTGACCTTGGCACTGCATCTCCATGTAGCAGATAAAGTGTTTAGTAAGGTAAGTAGGGGTTGTCTACGTAAGTATATCGTTGGCCAGATCCATGGATTTTTCTCAAACTTTTTTTTTAAAAAAAAAAAAACTTCCGGCTTCGTGCCCTTTTTTGGTTTTGGTTGGTTCCTCTCCCGGAAGTTTACTTCCCCAAGGTTTGGGATGGAAAATATCCACCCTTTTTCAGCCCCCCGGAGAAGCTATGGATGCGTTTTACTGCTTTTCTGGGTATGGACGGAAATGTCGTTCGGGGGGGGCGTCTCGTTTTTTGCCCTCTTTCTTCTTCCCCGGCCGGCAGATGGGTGCTGAAAGTTTGTTGTACATAGCTAGGTGTGGTGGCTGGATACTTGCTAGCTATGTACCTACCTGGTATTGTGCACATTGACGCCACATAGCAAGCCACTGGCGAAAGGCCAATAGCGCCCGTATGCATCATGTATGTGAGAATGGTGTGGTGTAAGCTGTGTATAGAGGCTGGTGGGCGGGGGGGCGTTAGGGTATTGGCGGGTCAAGCTTGTAAATGGATGGCATTTGTCCACAATGGCAGGGCAGCATCCGACAGCGAAATCATTAACACATGCACCTCAGCGATGCAGGTTAGACAAGAGAACCAAAATAAAATGCAAGTAGTAAGTCGTTAACTTTTCACGTGTTTCGCGTTTTCGCTCTCACTACTCACTACTCACTACCTAGATTTCCTTTATCGCGTGATTTCGCCCTCGTGGCGCGCGCGATCTGGATGTCAAGAACACCAGAAACCCGAATCGGATTGCTAAATACAATCAATGGTTTGCTTTTTTGTTTTTTAAAAGCGGATGGGCCTTTCCTACAAAACGGAGGCTTCCATACATAAGGCTAGAAAAGAAAAGTGGCCTGTTGCCTAAGGGAAGAAGGGTAGAGCAAACTTTGGTTCTGCCGTTTTGTCCGTCCCCAAGAAACGAACCATAGATCGCACCACTTACATACTTTAAACTTCCCCCTTCGTGCCCTATTTTTCCCCTCTCCCCCTCCGCTCCCACACTCTACCAAATAAAATAAATTCGGAGCTAAAATAAAAATTAGAAAATTGCCGCAACGAATGAAAAGCCACGCGCTTCAACGTGTGAACCGTACCAGATTGTGGTAGCGAAACGGGTTCAGCTTACAACGATTACCTTCCTTACTCCTTTTTGATGTAGCTGTCGAATATCGACCCGATGGTCTTGGCGCTCTTCTTCGGATACCGCTTTTGCCCCCCTTCATAATCGACGTAGGTGACGCCGAAACGGGTTTCATAGCCTTCAGCCCATTCGAAGTTGCTGCAGATGGGAAACCGGAATATGTTAGCTCGCTTCTGCTATGTTTTTCGCCTCTATGGGGCCATTTTCGTAGAGATAGACTCAAAACAGTAGGTCATGCAGGGTCTTGCACCGATCGACGCGCCCTGATGCAATTTTCGGCATAATGGCAGATGATGCGCGATTTCGAACGGGTTCAAATGCAAAGAGGATGTGGCGGTGAGGGGAAAGTGAACACATGGGAAACTAGAAGAGAGAAGGTGGTGGTTTAGAAGGGGGAAAGTAAACGGCAAGACTTACTCCATGAGACTCCACGCCATATATCCTCTCACGTCAACGCCATCGATAGTGTGTGCATCTGCTAGAGCACCAATGTACCCCTTGAAATATTCCACTCTAAAGTCATCCTGCAGCAGTTTCTCCAGTGGCAGGTCATTCTCCCCCTTTAGACTCGTCCCGTTCTCAGTGATGTAGAAGGTAGGTCCGCCATAGCGGTCACTCAGCCATTTGATAAGCTTGCGGAATCCAATGGGAGAGGGTCTCAACCACACTGATTGTGTCTCCGGTCCGACCCATTCACCCTTTTTGTTCTGCATGAGGATTTCAAGATTGCCAGTGAAGTCATTCGGCTCCGGCTCGGTTTCCTTGTGCTTGATGAAGTTGGCGCAGTAATGGTTCATGCCGTAGAAGTCATTGCTCCCTTTTACGAGAGCTGCCTCCTCAGGGGTGAACTCTGGAAGCCGGTTTCCAAGCTGCTTTCGCATGCTGTCTGGATATTTGCCAAAATACACCGCGTCTCCGAACCATGCAGTTGCGAATTCAATCTTCCTGTTGGCGGCTTCAACGTCTCTGGGATCTTCCGGGTCCCATGGCTCTGCCCAGTCACCTTGAGGTCTTTGTTAGTATACATACAGGTTCCTATTTCCTTTCCGCCGTGTCGGACGAGAGGCTTACCGTTCAAAGTGATACCAATTTGACCGCCGTCCTTGGCCTTGAACTCCTCTCTGTAAACCTTGACGGCAGCACCATGAGCAATCAATAGCGAGTGGCCCACAATCCAAGGTTCCGTACTACTGTCTCCTTCAGCACTCTTTGACCGATCACTGCACCGGCCGGGGGCCATCAATCCGGTACTGTAGCCAAGGATAGAGCTGCACCAGGGCTCGTTGAAGGTAATCCAGTACTTGACCTTGGAGCCGAAAGCCTTGAAGCAGACCCTAGCATAGTTTTCATAATCTTTGACGAACTCTTCCTTGTTAAGCATGCCCTTGTAACGTTGGTGCAAGGCCTCCGGAAGATCCCAGTGGTAGAGGGTGATCAAAGGCTCGATGCCCGCAGCGATCAGGTCATCGACGAGTTTAACGTAAAACTGTAACCCTTTCTCGTTGATAGGGTCATTGCGGCCTCCGAGTGGGATGATACGAGACCAAGATAGGGAGAAGCGATACGCCTGCGCGCCCGTTTCCTTCAGCAGGGCAATGTCCTCTGCGGTGCGATGGTAGGAGTCGCAGGCTACATCTCCAGAACTTCCATCGGCGATCTTTCCAGGGATGCGGCAGAAGGTGTCCCAAATGGAGTCGGCGCGGCCATCTTCGTGGGGGGCACCCTCAATTTGATAACTGGAGGCCTGGTTTCAGCAAAGCAAGACGGTGGGGGAAGAGAGAGGTCACGGTGGAGGTGGGGTCTCTGAGGAGAAAGAAAACGGTGAGACTCTTAGGTTGGGATGTACCTTGCTGTCGCGAACCCCCACAAGAAATCTTTCGGTAGATAGGACTGAGGCATGTTCGCGTTGATTGTGGTATTATTATTATACGATTTCAGTGATGGAGCACCTTTTACACAAAGTCAAGATGGACGTCCACGAAGTAGGGACACACGGAGGGCATTTAAATAGGCACTGGGAGCAGCAAACACCATGCCAGTCCGACAATCCAGCGTCCGCGTTGGGTATCGGAGAGCGTCCCGCCGAGGCGGTTTTAACGCGCTCCTGGAGAGTTGGACATTGCCAAACGGGTATGTGACATACGGCGTCACGATAGGATGGGAAGTCCAGGCTCAATTGCTCCAGAGGGCCGAGTATTGGCTGCTCCACAAATGGAGGAGAAACGAGAGGCGGCGTCGCAGTCAGAGAAACCCAAGGCCGCAGCTGACTGCGAGCAAGCACTGGAATGCCCGTTCTGCCAAAAGTCGTTGTGCTACAGGCGGGCGGTCAAAGGCTATCCGGGCCGCAATGGCAGCAAGGCCCAGGGAGGCTGGGGGCGCGGGTAGAGTGCTGGTGTGGCTAGGAGGGGCGCCATCGTGAATCTGAATGGCGAAGAGCCATGGCGGGGTAGCGATGGTGGTGGTGAGGGGCAGCAGCATGGAATGACACTCGGTTGATCTCCTGCCGCCTTGTCTTGTCCCATCCATGCATGCCCGTGGTCCTTCGTCCCGTGATGGACTCGATGCTCTAGGTACAATATGCTTCTCTACCGAGTATGCCACGGCAGAGCATCCAAAACACTCCAGTCCGAACAGATTTGTAGGTATTCAACCTCGTCGTTCTCAGGCAGTCGGAAGCAGATTCGAAGCTTCGGCCGACCCTTCGATTGACGGAAGCGGTGTTGTTTTGGGCCTAGCTGCCTTTCTCCAGCTTTCTCCGCAGCATCATCAACACCTCTCCTCCACTTCCCCATAATCATCAACAGTGACCTATATAATGGCAATTGCGCGTTGGGAGTGCATTTTGAGGCGAGCACCAGATTGAGAATCGCTGCATTTTCTGAAAGCATTCTTCCTCCCAAACGTTCCTGCATCCTACCGCAATCTTGACGGAATGTATTCTGCCCCGCGGTTCCTCCGGCGCGCCGCCGCTGCTAAGCAGCTCTCCCGCCTCTCACACCAGCTCCGTACCGCTGCCACGACGCCAGCCTCTGCCCAGAAACGGGCAGGTGACATATCGGATGCTTTTGCTTCTCTTTCCGGCCAGCAGTTCCTACCTCTCTCCCCTGAGTATGCTGATCTCAAGGGTCGGCTGATAAAGGGCCATGAGGATGCTATTCGAGTTTCTTGGGAACGGCTCCTGCGGGATTTGCGGGAAGAAGTTCCGCTCATCGTCGAGCTCGGTTCCAAAGTCATACCCGAGATTGACTATAAAGATATCGACCATGCCCCGGAGCACTTCAGCAGCGAGCTGAGGAAACGTGGTGTGGCTGTTATAAGAGGCGTGATCCCAGAAGACGAAGTGCTACAATGGAAGGAAGATTTGCGGAAATACATCAGGGACAATCCCCATACGAAGGGTAAGTTTTTGGAAGACAACAAGATACCACTGCCCCCCCTCAATTGCATACATTACATTCGTCAGCATTCTACCATGGCCATACTCCCCATGTCAATTCATCGAATACTCCCGCTAACGCCCCATAGCCTTCCCAGCGGATAATCCCCAGGTCTACGAACTATACTGGTCACGCACTCAACTCCTTGCACGAGCGCACCCCCACCTCCTCCATACCTCCCGCTTTCTCATGTCATACTGGCATACCAAACCCAACACCCCTCTCTCAACCCAACATCCACTCTCCTACGCCGATCGCCTTCGAATGAGATTGCCCGGCGATGCAAAGTTTGCTCTAGGTCCACACGTCGATGGTGGCAGCGTTGAACGATGGGATGAAAAAGGATACGGTCTTGGAAAAGTCTATGACAAAGTGTGGGAGGGCAAATGGGAAGAATTCGACTGCTGGGATGCTAGCTGTCGTCTTCCGGTCGTGAGCGACCTGCATCAAGGCGTTGGCGCATGTACCATGTTCCGGATGTTTCAAGGCTGGTTATCCATGAGCAAGACTGGACCGTCCGAAGGCACTCTCCTCGTAAACCCTCTCCTCGCCAAAGCAACCGCTTACTACCTACTCCGTCCCTTCTTCTCTCCCGTCCGCGGCGTCGAACCAGGAGCGCAAACAACGACCGAAGCCCTCACTGCCTCCGCCGATTTCCTCCATACGAATAACTGGAAGTTTGACGAGAAGCCGAATTCCTGGATCCAGGGTGCGACACCGGGACATGGACAAGAACTCTCACATCTCCTACATCCGCATCTAAATCTCAATAAATCCATGGTTCACGTGCCGACTGTGAAACCGGGCGACTACGTAGCTTGGCACTGCGACACCATTCACGCAGTCGATAAGATACATGCCGGCACCTCCGACTCCTCAGTTCTCTACATCCCCGTATGCCCGCTCACGGAAGAAAACGCACGATATATGGTTAGGCAGCGAACACAATTTGTCAACGGCGAACCAAGCCCTGATTTCGGTGGTGGCGAGGGGGAGAGTAAGCATGTTGGACGGGTAAAGGTTGAAGAGATGGAGCAATTGGTTGGAGAGGAGGGTGCGAGGGCTATGGGCTTGAAGGAATGGGATAGTGATGCTGAGGGTTTGACCGAGGGACAGAGAGAGGTTCTGGATCGAGCGAATAAGATTTTGGGATTTTATGATTGAAAGGATACCTGGACATTACACCCTTTTTCTAGTGGTTAATGGGGGGATCATTAATCTTTATTATATACCTAACGATCTCCTCCTCCCCCTCCTTATACCAAACTACAACTTACAAAAGTATATATACTCCCTCCTAAAGCATCAATTAAACAGCGGGCGTACTTTTCTCGTCTTTAAAGTTAAAACTTTTAACTAGCCTAGTAGCCTAGGATTTAAAAAAAAAAAAAAAAGCCC
>AJFL01002810.1:0-18191 GCA_000467735.1 Rhytidhysteron rufulum CBS 306.38
AAATGAAGTCAGCGACCCAGACCCAAACCCACCGACCCGGCCATCCCGGCGTTAAGCAAAACCACCAGCGACACCACGATAGCTGATTGGCGTGGCAGAAACCATGGGACCTCAAGCTGGATTCGGTAATCGGGTCCAAGGGCATCCGTCGCCTTCCGCGTCTTCCGATGGGCGTTTAATGGAGCCGGGTGTCGGGATTTGGGGGCACGGGTGCACGTGGTTGGGGTGTGGTGGTAGGGCGGATAGGCTGTGGGATACAATACACCTGGTTGGGACACATGGAATACATGGGACACATGGGACACATGGGACACATGCATAGGGCGGATGGGCTGGGCATAGGGCATGACACATGGCAGTGGCAGGTAGCTAAGTCCAGGTACTTTCCAGAAAGATTATTCAGCTGATGGGAGTCATGGAGAGATGAGTGATGTGGAATGCTTGGCAAGGCTTATTCGCGGACGAGTAGGCGCGGACGGGATAAGAGAAGCTTGGGCCAAGGGCGATCTTTCTTTCTTACTTTCTCTCGCTTTCTTGCATGCACACACACCTGCTTGCTTACCACCTTACCTAGAATAACGTTATTCTACACCTAGACATACTCTGGGTTAAGGTTCACGGGTCTGACTTACATGCACGCAGGCATGCAGTATGAGGAAAAGATGACAATAGCAATAGTGATGGTATGGTTAGTAGTAGCAGCAGCCCTGGAGCGGAGGTAATACCTACGTACCTAGCTAGCCTTCCCTACCAAAGGTTACCTACTACACCGTAATACATACTAGCCAACGAACCAGACCAACCATCTAATCCGACTAAATAAAATAAGAAAACAAGAAAAATAAATAATCAAAAAAGCATCCCACCTCAAGCATCATCAACCAAGTATCCAAATCGGCATTCCCAAACCCCCGAGCGCGAATCCCCGTACCCCACCACCACCACCACCACTCACCTAGCTCCTCTCCATCCATCCATCCATCCTTCTTTCTTTCTTTCTTTCATCGCACATGTATCCTTCGTACAAAACCCAACACCCCTCACTTTGAAATGCCATGATCGGACGAACCCGAATTGCCCTGAACGACCTGGCCAGAATGCCCCGATGACAAAGAACTCTCACCAGAATCAGCGACCCGGTTCCGGGTTAGTCGGGCACGTGTCCGGTTCGGTCTGTGGAACCTCGGGCGAAAACCCGAGGAACGTATTGTATTGTGGAACCTTGGGAAATGGTCATCAGTCATTCTGACTGAGAACTTTTCAAGAGCTGAGAGGGCTGCCTATTTCTGTTTTGGGGTTTGGTGAGGGGATGGGTGTATGTGAGACATGTGGTAAATAAAGAAATGATGACATCGGTAAGCAAGCAACCAAACAAACAAGGAATCGGATATCGCTCCTAGGACGATGATTTATTTACCCCATTACTACATGAGCTAAGGCAATCAATAAGCAACTCAATCCAATCCAATGAACCTGAACCTGAACCTAAATCTCAACCGAATACTCGAATGCGAAACGCGAACGATGAAATCACACTTGCAGATATAGTGTCTACACATCTTCAATTGATATGCAAGGCGTCTAATAAAGGGGTATCGTAAAACATCTCACCAACCAATCCAACCTCTCGGAAAATTAATTACCAGACACAAACACACCCGCCCCTCTATTCCTCCGAAGAAGTTCCTGCACCCTGAGGATCCGTCGCTGCGACATTATCATTGCGTCTGGGAAGCGGAATTGCAGCATTACCTGGTCAAGTCAGCCATGTGCTCAGAACCCATCTAACCCATCCGGTGCTTGGATCGGGAGGGATAGTAGACTTATGTGGGATTAGGGGATTAGGGACTCACCATCACCCGCGTAGCAAACATACATAAACATCGTCGCGCCCATAAACTATACCGAGCTTCTCGATCCAAGTACTCAATATCGCCGTACACGAGATCCGGGCGTCTTGCAGCCGCGGAGCCGATTAAAGCGGCCCAGTAGAGCACCCCTGCCATTTCGCCCCACATGCTCAACGTGTCGGATTTTAGGATTGTTTCGTAGAGGAGGTTGGGTAGGCTGGTGGAGCGGAAGGGAAGCATAGATGGGAAGTTGGTTATGTCAGGGAAAGGAATTGTGCTTAGATGTGCGGCGACGGAAAAAGGGACTTGGTGCGCGATGGCGGTGACGTAGATGAGTGCGGCGATACGACAGGATTCGTAGACCCAGTCGTTGGAGACGGGTATGTCTGGGGTATAAGCTGATGGCATTGCGTAGATCTTGGCGCGGAATCTTTCGACTTCGTTCTCGTAGTTTGAGTGTGGGGTTGAATGGGTGGGGGAGGTGTTTCTTGAGCTGGTTTCGTCATTGGGACTCGTGGAGTCGTGGTGCGTGAGAAATAAGGCCATCACTTCTCGCAAGTCGTTTAGTAGCTCGAACGTGTGTTCCGAACAGTACTTGCTCTTGGGCATGATGACGAAATTGGGGATGGCTTCGCCGGGGTCAATGTCGATGTTGACTTCGAGGTCGATGAAGACGGGGAGGGGAGGGCTTTCGCGGAGGATGCTGTTGTGGTACATGAGGCTGCGATGGTGATCAGCTATATATCGTAAGTGATGGAAACTCTATCAAGCACTCACACTGCGCAACAGTCTCTCAATGCTGGATTACCTAGTCCATCCATCCCGTTTCTCGCTTTGACGATCGCGGCAAGACCGGATTCATGGATTGCAAGGACGCCTTCATCTCCCGTCAAGAATTCGCCCGCTAGGTAGTGGAGAATCACCGTTATTGTCATGTCATCATACTGCTCCTTGGGGTTCGTGAGTCGATTATTGATAATACTAATGATCTCGCCTTTGATCGCCAACGTTCGTCTGGTAGCACGAATGCAACCCTCCCGCATATCAAGAAAAGTCGATATCAAACACACAGAGCTAAGCATGGCCTGAGGATGCGAGAGAAGTATTGGCATCCATCTATCGATCGTATCCGGGCTTGTGAAACACCTGTGACAATGTCGAAGTAGGGTAAGTATCTTGGCATTAGCGTGCTGGAAGCTAGGGAAAACGTTGAATGGATCCACGCCATCGCCTATATGCCCTGCGATCGTGAACATGAGGGCGAATGTTGCATCGTCGAGTTTCTCGTCTATGTGAGTAGTGTTTTGTTTCGGGAGGGCGATGTTCGATCGGATCAGCTCGACCGCCTTTCGATACCGGGAAGGCTGGGTCATGACCGCCGTCGCTTTATCCAATGAGATCTCGATATCACCAGGCGATGCCGAATCCCTCGGTAACGGTGATAAAGATGGGCGATGTTGATGTTCCAGAGGGGTTGAATGATCTGGTGTCCATGACTCGGGTTGGGCCCACCCTGGACTTTGCGACGGTTTTCGATGGAATGGCAACTGCGTTTCGGCGACGGGTGAGCTAGACGATGAGCTAGACGACATGGCGATGGAGTGGTCTTCTTGAGGAGGGGGATCAAGAGACTGATCACCCTGCTTCTTCTTCTTCTTCTTCTGCTTCGCTGTCTGGAACCGGAATTGGATCATAGCCTGCGATCGGATGCCTCGAATGATGTCGTGATTCTTGAACTGGCGGGGATCCGTGGCCGTGACGAACTGGAGAATAGGCGGACCGGCCCGCTGTCGTCGTCGTCGCCGCCGCGATGCGCGTGTGGGAGGGGGGATAGCAAGATCCATGGCTGGCAGTTGTTCATTCGCTTTCCGTCCAGTGGTGATGCTGGCTGGAGAGAGGTTCCGAGGTTTTCTCCTGATTTCAACTGGGGGGATGCGGTCTAGATAAACAAAGGAGAGAAGGAATGAGCCTAATGATCCAAGAATCACCGCAGACTCGTGGGTTCGAGATGGATAGCGATGCCGATGGCCGACGATGCAGGACGTGGCAAACGTTGCCCACACCACTAAACCACTCCACCAACCCACACCCGTCCCTCGAGCGATGGGTTCCTAGGCCGTCCAAGAGCGGTGGGAAGGCCAGCCAAGGGCCCATGACTCTGCAGCAGCAAGACAGCGAGCGTCGGGCTCTGCGTCTTCACCCTCGGTATCCCGAATCCAACAGCGTGGGAATGTCGCTAAGGCATGGCCCAGGACTTCCTTCGCGCAATCAACCGGATTGGTACAAGCGGCCCGCTTTAATGGGTGCTGAAGGATCCGACGATGATTAAGACCACGCAAGCAGGCAAGCAACCGGCGAAAAGGAGGTGCGAGGCTGCTCATCGCTGCTCCAATCCTCCCCTCACCATTGACTAATACATCGTATATCGGTCCTGCAGTCAGCACTTTAATCATAAGCATAACTACTTGCTATTCCCGGGCCGACCGTTGCCAATTGCTCCACTGCGTTAGTGAGACCGTTATCCAGGGATGCAGTACGGTGTGCTGTTTCTACCGACCTTACAACCAACTACGGCCGTATACACATTCACCACGCCCAGGAACTTGCATTGCCGGCTCCGGAATGTGGATTTTCCATACCCTGGATTTCGGATTCAAAGGTTTTTCTTCTTCAGTAGAATCCAGGCGTCCAGTTGTATTCGTACGAAAGACTGCATAGACTGTGTAGCCAGTCTGCCGTACAGAGTAGTGCGTATAATTATTCCAAGGTTCGCCCAAGGATCAAAATCCTGGCTAGGGCTCGTCGGTCAATAGAACGTTCAACCGCCGACTTCTTTCATGTCGTCAAGCTTTCATTTTGTGTGTAAGTTCGCTTACTATAACCTCAACAACATGTAACTCTTCAAGGGTGTGGAACAAGATTGCGAGACAATTTTATTTCTAGAAGCTGTAACTTCTCGGGTACTACATTTCAATTCACAATGTTCGGATGATGTGCTCGATACTCGAGTTCGTTGTTTCAATGGATGCGGTGCGTCTGAGATGTGAATAACTAATTGATTGATGACCATCGTATTGGATGAACAACTGACCTCAAATCCCGCCCGCAAAGAATCTCACAGTACCAGTTGGTTGAGATCGATAGGGGAATTCCGCAAACATGCACAACCCCCATGTTCTCATTTAGAAGATGTCGTATATGCTAACACTATGCTAGTGACTGCACTTTGTGAAGCATACACTCCACTCTCATGGTTGCTATGCAAGTTAAATATCCCATTGAAACTTCTTTTCAACGACACCCCATCTCCATGGCTTGCTAGTAACCAATGATTACACTTCTAAACTTAGCTATGGCAAGAAGCCTGCGAAGCTTGCATATGGCCCCATATTGAAGCCAGGGAAACTCGGCGACTTGGTTGTGGGAATGTCATATGCCGTGTTATATTATATTCTACACATGGTTAAGCTTCCAAGATATCATGTATATGTTCTTAGGCCACATTCGTTAACGACCTCTTGGTTGGAGAGACATTTAAGTTCCTGCTGGTATGGCATACTAATCGATCAAGTGTAGAGCCCACAGTAACGCCATGCATCTCCCCTCGCCATATACAATTCCCAAAGAGAACTCCAACATATATTGACAACAACACAAAATCCAAATACCCTAAATACACCCGTCATCACCAGACCAATCTCAGTAAAAATACCCGTCCGCGGGGTTCCGCCTATGTAGCACCCGGAGATATGGTCACTAGCCCCGTTAAGTCCATGAACACCCACCAAGACAATCTTGAATTGATCAAGTCAGGAACTATTCTGGGTTCTTTCTAGTTCTGTTGGTTTGGTTGCTATATTCTTTGAAGTAGCAAGAAGCAGCTAGGGGTATCACAACACAGGAAAGTTTACAGTGAACGGTAGCAGACACAGCTCCACTATCGCAATAGCAGTCACGTGACCCGACACGTTGGTTTGGTTGTACCCCATATGGTATACATAAGCACGGCTTGATTGATGCCGTCTTTGTACCTAGGTACGCCGTGGGGTGAGATGCCTTTAGGACCTTGGTTTGTGTTATTCCCTTGTGCGTATTCTTGGCTATGCTGGATTAATGGTTAGTAGGAAAGTGGAAAGTACGTTCAACAGCAATTCAGCTAAACTGATCTTACTTATCCCTAGCTACATCCCGGCTATAATTTTACCACGAAGCATTCTTTGAAGGTCTCTTGGCTGACAGTGTCACATCTTTGAAAGGCTAGATAAATGCAACGTCAGGAGTCTTATGATATAAGGTTGCTATGTAAGGACATGCTCCTTTATATATATCAACTGGGCTCGGTTTTAGCTGGTAGTACTGGGGTATCTTGCTGGCTCGTTCATGGGCGATCTAGCTTCAATTACTTGCCTGATGACAGATCGCAGACTTGGTCGAATTGAAGAAAAGAACAGAGCTGAGAATTGGCTTGTCATTCTGTTGACTATGGAGATAATACCTTGAAACTGATTATTGCACAGAACCGCAGCTTTCTTTCTGATTGTTAACTTGTCACATTTGAGTTTAATGATAAAGCGCAGAAACGTTAATACACAATGCCCACTCTTATCCCTTTATAAGTTATGAGGGCAACACCACTAACAAATTGATCAGGACGTCAGATTGCGCTATGTTTAAACACATGAAAGATTCTCTTGTCAGAGACAACAAAGAAACCCTTGTCCAATTTCTCATGGCTTCTGGGTAGTCCACAACTCTCTCTTGCACAATGGTGTTATCAAACATGCTTTCTTTCAGACAACACGAAATTCAACAAGCATACGTAATGTGGAACCTCATCATCAAATTGATTTGATGATGCTGGACAGTAGTATCAAGCCCACAACCCAAACAACGAGAAAGCCATATATCGTCATCCCAATCACCTCTTTACTAACAACCCACAACCCCATGAAATCATAGATTCCAACATGCAACCAAGCCATCAACAGGATTCCATTCATCTTCTACACCATGACCAGGTTCCGGAACGATGTTTATTACCCTCTCCAACACTCTCCCACATAATGGGAACCCATCCCTGCGTATTATGATACTCCCATGGTGTTACACATCCTATTATTTTGATCCAATCCCCTAGCTCGCCCCACAGTATCTCCAGTCTAGACACAAGCATGCCATCATCTTGTAGATTCCTCTGGTATACATACATTGGATGGTGAGAAGAAGTGGCTTGGTCCATGATGTAGCTTTACTTAAGAGAATGATGCTTTATATCTCCCATTTGATACTATCTCCAACTCCATGTTAAGATGTTGATACAGAATTTTTGTAAGCTCCATCATACTGTACAATACTCCCAATCCCACGACATGAATTGGTTTCAGTGTGTTGTATACTTTTAGTAATGCACTTCCAGTCCTATGTCTATCTCCATTCACATCTATAATACCAATGCAAAGCGAGCTATGTAGACCAAAACCATAAACCGATGATGCATGCGGTTATAGAACCAAGACCCTGACGAGAGTTTTCCACGGTCAACCCAACATTTATCCACGACAATGCCCGTTGGTTCATCCTCTCTAACCGAATCCTACAATCTCACAACCATGCTTGGTTAGAGAGCTCTCTGCTTGTTCATTGACCATCCACCGGTATGCATATAATAACTTTGTGTTTCGAGACCGTCCCCCATGATACTCAACCAAATGTTGTGTTGAGTTGTGAAGTGTGTGTGTGTGTGAAGAAGAAAGACAGAGGATGAGAGTGTTAGAGGTGGTTTATATAGTTGTCTTGGGAGTGGATTGGTTGTGTGGCGGTGAGTAAGGTGGTTGTTCGAGTTATTGATTGGTGGTGTTGGATGTGGCGGTGTGTAGGTAGGTGGGTGGATCTTGTTGTATACGATATGTTGATAATGTAGCTTTGATGATGGAATATGGGGTTTTGGGAGTATTGTAGAAAGAGGAGAGTGATTCTATGTTATACTAGGTCATGATGATGTTTAGAATTATTACATAGGCACTAAAATAGGAGGATGTCATGTACATAATCATATAACATCATTTCTCTGCTACAATGAATGTACTGGTGGTAAGTATCATCATCACAACAAAATGATAAATCTCATCATCAACCCACTCCCAAAAGCACATCAATATTCAAGTAAACAACCCATTAAACCACACAATCCAACTCTCCACATCACTCTTCTCTATATTAGTTCCCACGATAACCTTCTAAGCACTAAAAGCCCACCCACACATCGACAGCTACGTTTCCACATTCTAAACCCAGGACCAAAGGGAACCATAACATCTTCCTAGAGATTTGATTTACCACCCATCAGATGTGGAGACGAAAGACTTTGAACATGGAATCCAGAACCCAGAGGAAACATGACACCTCCTTCTTCAAAAATTTGATACCATGAAAGGGTCCACCACTCACTCATAGGCATAGCCTCTGATATTTTGTAATCCACCACACCACACCACTTCCACCATGATCAAAGAGCTGTTCGTAGATTGGAAGAACCGACATGACCGGAAGTAGGAGAATGTTTGACCTCCATATCCCGACCCGCTCACCAAACTCTCTACCCACAACCATTGGCTCCACAGATCAAATACCTTTTTCCCAAACCCAAATCTCCCAAACCCAAATCTCCCAAACCCAAATCCCACAGCCACCCATATCCATGTGTCCATACCACTCCAATTCGATCAAACGCATTAAATGCCCTACTACCGAACGCACCATGTGCAATCAAGTTCATGATGTAGTAGTGAGAAAAAGAAATGTTGTGCTTGGGAGAAAGGAGGTTTTATACTTTGGCTTTTAGGTGGCTGACTAAACCACCACACCACAAGACATACTCCGAGATATTTATATCATTAACAGCTCCATCGTCACCATCATCGTCACCACCAAGAAACTCAGCGGATATAGGCATCGGCAGAAAAAAAGTCAAGATAATAATATTCCTCCTTGACCCTCCTTCCCATTATGGCGTTTCCTTGTATCTCGTTTTGAAACATAGGAGGTGGCAGTCGTGGGTGATTTTATCATCCATCAATGGTGAAACGAGGGGATATGGAGAACCCAGGACATGCGAGATGAGGAAGAACTTTTTGGGCTTTGTCCATGATAATCAAACAGATTGCATATTGATTGTGTGTCTTTGTGTGTGTGGAGAAGACATTGGAAGTGCGAGGGGAGAGGGAGTTTATGTAGGTTTGAGTAGGGGTAGGGTGCAGGAGGCGGTGAGGATGTGCATGTGATGATGATGGGTTTGGAGTGTTTGGAGGTATTTGATGTGGCGGTGTGTACGGTAGGGCGGTGCTGGTATAGTGGGCTATTTTACTATGTTCAAGGAAGATAGTGAGCATGATGTGTGAATGGTAGATAAGAGAGTATATTTGATTTGAGTAAAGCTACCTAAATTCCTTCAGTCTTTTAGAATTCTACCTATATTTGGTACCTAGATCTTTTTAGTTTGTTGATTACAAACAGATCGTCCTCAGGTTTAACTCATCAACATATCTCGGAATATCATTGTGACAACTAGTCAGGACAGTTAGATAGAAAGGTCCACTAAACCAATTCCCATTGATCGTCTTCATCATTCTCAGTAGCTTCGTCACACTGTGGTACAACCTCAATCACTGTCGTTCTTGTTAGTTACTTTTCATCAAATATGTCTGGTTTATTTGAAGAGGAAGAGGGAAAAGAAGAAAGAGAACAAACAACACTTACAACTCTCCCCATTAGGTGCACTAGGAATCATCCACACATACAATCGCAGCACCTGGACTTTCTTCGATGAGTCCTTATCACTTGCAACAGACTGAGTATCACAAGGACGTATGATAGTTTCTGGGGTCGTGTCTCTGGTTTCTGAGGGCGTGTAGCGGAGTTGTGAGGCTGTGGTTTGTATGGGTTAGTTATGTGATCTAGTTTTATTGAAATAAGGGGTAGGTAAAGGGGGGTGAGTTGAGGTAATTACTTACGCACTGTAATAGAATCATCTTCGTTGTCGAGTTCAGCATTCTTTTCTTCTGCTGTTGTTGGACCAGGGACAGCATTTAACCATCCAAGTATATCGGCAGCTGTCAAGGGCTGTAGAGGAAAAGGAGACCCATGACACACAATCCTTCTTCTCCTCTATAGCATCATCAGCACTCATCCACTCCCGCTCACCAACGTACTTACCCCCCTCCTTCCTCCGCAACTCACCCACCACCTTTTCCTCCAACAGACAAATCTTCCTCACAACCCCCTCTTTCCCCTGTACCCTCAACGCCGTACAAATACACCGTGCCTCAATCTCCCCAACCCCCTCAACAACCTCCCTCAACACGCGATAAAACTCTAAATTCCTCTTCCAATGGTGAACTCTGAAACCATCCAACTCTTTCTTGACTTGGGAAATCAGATCAATAAGGTGTTGCACGTTCCAGAAGTTATGGGTTTCGAGGAGGGCGAGGATTGTGGATGGGGTTTTGTAGGAGGATATCTGGTGGTGGAGCTCTTGGTAGCCGGCTAGTTGGATTGCTTTGATAAGGTGGGTGCGGGTTGGCGTGGGTTTGGCGGTGTGAGGGGCGCGGGGCTCGAAGGGTTAGGTTTGGTTTGTTTGAAGGGTTGAGGGTGGATTGACTTACATTTGCATGGCGTAGGCTAGACAGAAAGGCGATGGCCTCGTTAGATGAAGAGAGCTGAGCTATGGGCATGGGTTCCGTGTGCGGTTGCATTGTGGTGGTGCGCACTGGGTGGTGGTGGATGCTGCGGCAAGAATTGAGGCGGGAAAACTCAGACGTAGAGATGGACAATAAAAGGGTACGCAGAAGGTTGGTATTATATAATCTGGAGCACGGGGCGTGGCGGTCTGATACGTTTTCAAGAGGCTTGCGTTGCGCTCTTTTACTTGATGATTCACTGACTGGAATTTCATTTTGAGCAGCACCTAGCATTTTGGTCAATACAATAAATCATCAGAATATCTAACTACTAAGCACTCAATGAAACACGCTAATTAACAATCGCTATTGAATACTTCTTTAAGCACTAACACGAACCATTCTTCGGACGTGTTGTGAAGCTTCGAGAGAGAAGGTGATATACTTCACCAATAGCGGTGGAAAATCATCTCGTATAATGGCATGGTATTTATCGACAGAATGCTCACAATATCTCCAGTCGAGTTTGCCGGCATAGAAATTTTCTGTTTTGAACATGTCTTAATTCTCTTGTGATGGACAGCGATGTGCGCCATTCACACCTCATCTTACCCTCCCCTTCTCACCCCATTCCTGCCTGTACCCCTATCCCTACCTCTTCCCGCTCCATACAACCTCTCAACCCAGACAGGCGGCGAACCATCCGGCGTAAACGAAGTATCCTGAATGTCCACCACCTGATTCACAGGCGTAACTGGAACCCCAAAATTCAAACCCAAAGCCCTCACTGCAGGATTCGGGACAGCCTCTGGAGTAGCCAACCACCCCAAACCCTGAGTCTGAGATCCAAAAGTTGGCTTCGCTGGTGTGGATGGTGGAGCTTCGACGTTAAAGTTGAAAGCCGTGCTAGAAGGTTGACCGAATGTGAAACCCGTAGTAGACTGTTGGACATCCACTTGTGTATTTGTAGGATCTCCAAACAGCGAGGTATCGTCGCCCAGCCTCGGGATTTCTGTTTCAGTAGAAACCGGAAGCCGAGTCTCCGCGTCGAAAATATTTCCACTGTCAGTTTGTCCCGTACCCATATCACCACCAGTCTGAACAAGTTGTGCACGCCCACCCTCACCTCGAACTAGTGTGCACTCATCCTCATACTTCCGCTCATCAACATTCAACGCCGAAACCAATTCCCACAATCCCCTTTCCTCCTCTAAATACGTCCAAACATCCCTATCCAAGCCATTCCGCCCTCCAGGCCTCATCCCCTCAGCAAGCTTCTTGGCTAGCAGTTCAACGTAAATAGATTCTTCATCACAGGTCTCCCAGATATCTCTAACGACTTGAATATGCAGTGCGTTACTCTTCTCCATAAGGGTTTTCAGATGTTCAAAGAGTTGAGTAGAACCTTGCATACCGAAGAGCTCGAGGACGCGATGTAGGGAAATTACTTCAATGATTGAATTTTGTGATGGAAGTATATCGGATACGGACATTCTGCAGTGAAGCCAATCTAACCAGTCCATAGCTTTTAGCATGCCTATTTGCTCAATGCCTGAACTAGATGGTACGGCAATGACATCGTCGCGAAGATATTTTTGCACCTCAGGGGCGTGTTGGAAAAGGACTGAGGTAGGGATATTCGCGGCGAGAAGCGTGTCATCGGGACTAAGAACAATATTGACAGTTTCCGGTATTTCTTGGGATTGGGGTTTCCAACGGCGAGGCGAAGGTGTGTTGGGTGGTGCGTAGCGGGAGTTAGCTATGCCGCCACCGAATCGAGCGATTTCTGAGGCGTTTTTGAAGGGGGGTGGCATTTTGATTATGCGTGGTTGTTGTGGTGGGATGTTGGAGAAAGGTTAGGAGAAGAAGATTTTTTTTGTTTGTTGTTGGTTTATAGGCGGATTTTGGATTAGGAAGTGAAGTTTTTGGTGTAAATATGACTAGGCAACCGGATGTTGAGTGAATGCTAACAGACTAGAATATACATGATATGCGTAGAAGCCATCACGATGTGAAGCAAAGCCTTGGCAGTGAACGCATGGTCGACAGAAACCAACACCTATCCAACTGAGTTCCCAAAAAAAGGTAATCCCCAATCACATATCCCTTCAATCATCCTCTCAAAAACGCTTCAAAGTACAAAATCAAATCGGCAGAGGTTCAAGATATGAAGAAAGATTTAAACATTAATTTTGCCATGGATTTGTACGTCTTAATTCATTAATATACATCAAAAAAGCCAAATATTATACAGCCAAGTATCAGATCGGAAAATCTGCCATAGAGACGTTTAAAGAGCGTTTCGTTTCTACTGTTACAAGCCATGTCCCTTCCATTCCTTCCCCCCCCCCTGAAAATTGAAAAGATTTCGAGTATTCCCTTTATCCCGAGTTGTGGTTTAAATAAATGATCGTTTCATTCGCGTGCGTATCGATGTGCTCGCTTGCGAGCTCGCGAGAGAGCGCTCCTCTAATGTCATCATGTTGCTTGCTACTTCAAATTCTTCTCCTAAGCTGTCGCTTGTCTGCTACCTAATCTGGGCCTGAGACCAGGGCCCAGGGTTGTTTGATGAGGTGCATTTTGCTTAGGCGAAGGCTCCAACAATTGACATGCCGGCGGCTGTGAAGGGTTAGTTTTTTGGTCTGATGAGATGGAGGGGGAGGCGCTTACCTCCGAGTAGCAAGTAGATGAAGGCTTTGGTCTTGTCTCTGGTGGTCATGGTGTGGTTTGCCTCCTCAGACAAGAAGTCCTCTGCAAGCAAATCGACCAATGCAGCGTAAAGCAGTAAACCAGAAGAACTGAACAAAATATTAGTAATGGGTTGAAAATAGCTGGAAGATGGTTGACTTACATAGCATTGAAGATACCAACAATGATTAACCCAAAGGCACTGTTTGGATCGTAGGTTGAACGAGTAGCAAGTCCAATAGCCTGACCAATGGGCGCAGTAGTTCCAAAAGCAGTGACCAAAACCCAAGGTCGAATACTCGTCTTTGGGTACGGAACAGCGGCGATACGAGAACCAAGACCAAGACCCTCGAACATTTGGTGGAAGACGATGGCGATGAGGAGGATGACGAAGCCCTCGGAGGTGATGGAGACGGTCATTCCGACGAAAACGGAGTGGAACAGGATACCGCCTTCGATCAGGGTGATTTGCATGGATTGTTTCTTGAGAGCCATGGGGTCGACAGCGGGCTCGACGTCGTCGTCGAAGAAGGATTGCTGGTTGATGTCTTGCTTGGGTTGCTGCTGGATTTGACGCGGGAGTGCGGGCAAGTTGCGGTTGATCATGGCGATCATCTCGTCTCGTTGGCGGATGTACTGCTCGTAGAAGACGACGAACCAGGGGGGCATTTCGGAGGGAGGCTCGAAGTCGTTGGCTTGCTCCTTAACTGGGTACCTAGGAATATGTTAGCAAGAAAGGGTGGTATACCAGTGGGGATGGGATTGGCGTACTCCTCAACCCATTTGCTCTTCTCGTCCCGCATGGTCATGTCAGAATCGTAGCTGTGCTGACGACGGAGGTTGCCTGGAGCGGGTGCGGAAATTGCGTGTGGGCCGGTTGGAACGATACCCTCTCCAGTAGCACCACCGTGAGTGTGACCACCAGTTTTGGCATTAAGCCACATTTCGACGACGAAGAGAACGAAGAGAGATCCCATCATTATGACACCGGGCATAGCGGGGTACTGTTCTGTAAAGAGAGGGGGAAGACAGGGGTCGTTTAACGATTGGAAAGCAGTTGGAAGAAGCTGCATAGGGATTAGCCTACAAAAGTAAAACGAATAATCAGATATGGTTGCTTACATGAACGAATGCCGTGGCGATCAAAACTCCAGTACCAAAGTGTTTGCAGAAAAAGAAGACCTTGGGTGGGATGTTCATCCATTTGACTTTCTTCGCTATCACAGGAAAGCCACATCCACCGATACTGGCCAGAAACACGATGACTGCATCTGTGTTAGTAGATCCAAATCACTGAAGGCAGGCTTCAAGAACTTACAAACTGCGGCGACGTGCAGTGGGAAGTCATATTCGCCAGACTCCTGGTCGCTTCCACATTGCGGTCGTTCGTCCATGATTTTTAATTTTAGGGTTTAAAATAAAAGATAGGTCTGAACCGGTCAGAAAGCGAGCCAGCTCCGTGAAGGAAAGAATAGCAGAGAAAGAAAGAAGTGGAGAACGTGCCGCCCAGCGACAAAAAAAGAAGAGAAGGAAGGGAAAAGGAAGAAGAAAAAAAGAAGAAGAAGAAGGAGAAGAAGAAGAAGAAGAAGGGATTCTCTTCCAGAGAGGTGAATGAAAGAAAATAGGGAATGAAATCCTAAGATCTGATAATAAAAAAAGATTCCGGCTTGGCCGGGCAATGCGCTCTTAAGGCTTCAACAATGCAAGGAGTGGGAACCCCTAGGATGAATCAACTTGGCCTCTGCTCGACACACGTTGTGGAGAATAGGATTGTCACGACAAGCTCAAGCCTGGTGTCTTGAGTATCAAAAGATGGTCTTTGCGGTGGACGTGGGAGTCTTGGCCCAGGTTTGATACTTAATGGAGACAAAAGTGTTTTCAGGCGGCCACGAAGGGCAATTCGTCAGTCGACTCATAGCAGGAGTTCTATTCACACAGCCAAGGTTTCTTAGAATGGAATTTGAGGCGGAGGTGGCTGTATGCAGCCAACCTCGTCAATCTCGAATAGCCAAAACCAGACCAGATCTCCCTGGGCGTTGGACCAGCCAATGTCCGAGATGAGCTTGGGCAATCTTGAATGATCTTGAGTGATGGCTTTGTCTTGGAGTGGCTGGGCGGTCCCCGCACAGATTTGTCACCGCCCATACCTGACGCAGTGGGTGTGTTTGCCTCGAGCTTCTGATGCAGACGCGGTGTGAAGGTGACAAAAACACCAACTCCGTCGACCAATGGCAGGGCGGGGATAGCCAATGACAAAACCTCCGTCGCGGAGAGGATAGTGCCGAGCCGTCGCGCATTTTACCCGGAAGCTTGGCGTGTGGGCGGTGGAGACGAGTGGGGAAAAAGGGGATCATCAGCACGCGATGATTGGAGGCTGCCGTCTCTCCCCGCACGATGATTGGCAGGCGAGAAAGTCAGCGGGCTAAAGTTGCCTGCATGAAAGCGAGACTCGTCGATCTCCCCTGTACGCGGCTTGGCAGCATGGGGGGGCTACAAGGCGCCGACAGGTTCGCTACGCCAGTGAAACAGCGTACATGCATCGCGGCCATGCAGTCACTGCTCTAGCACGTTTTGAAGCTCATGATCTTCCATCGCATTTCTAGGCGTGTCGTTAGTCTGCCATGGCGGCCTGGGGCCTTTCATGCTTAATACTCGTGCATTCCTATATCGTCTCCTCTTTCTCCCAACATCCTGCGCCAAAACATCGGCAGCCATGTCTTCCGGAACACAAAGTGAGTCTCAAGACCACCAAAAGAGAACATCAACCCACGATCTCTTCTCCTAATTCCTTTTAGCCCCTGTCCACGATGCTGAGAAAGCAGCCAATCCCGCTGCGGCGAAGGGTTCTGCTGCTTCTGTTCGGTCCCAGCATTCTGGCACTGAGAAGTCCGACCCTCAACCACAGGACAAACGGCGCGACGACATCGCGCCTGTTGTCGAGAAAGATGGTCAGGCTCCTGAGGGCTCCACTGCTGCTGCTACCCAGGCAGATGCAACCGCCGACCCACTTGACCTAGGCAAGCATCGTCGCGACAATGTCTCCAAGCGCCAGATGAAGCTTGATCATCCCGAAGCCAACAAGAAACACATGAAAAAGTTCTACACCCGCCAAAACGAACTTATTGATCAGTTTCTTCAGAGTGGGGACGAGGAGCGGCTTGCTGCACTCGACAACCTCGAGAATGGTCCCAAGGTTACGTTCGCGGTGAACGCTTCCTTCACTGTCAATTTTTTCTTGTTCGTTATTCAGATGTATGCTGCCATATCGACGGGCTCGCTGTCATTGTTCGCGACGGCTGCAGACGCCTTCATGGATTTGGTCTCCTCTATCGTGATGCTAATCACCTCTCGCATGGCCTCTCGACCCAGTGTTTACAAGTACCCTGTTGGGCGAACACGAATCGAAACCGTTGGCATCATTATGTTTTGCTGTTTGATGACGACGGTAGCGGTTCAATTGATCGTGCGTAGATACTATTCCCCACACTCACACCCATCCCATTCACAACATGCTGACGACTACTAGATTGAATCTGGTAGAACTCTGGGCAATGGGAAACAAGAAGCCGAGCCCTTGCACATCGTCCCCTTGGTGTTTGTAGGCGTTGCTAGTCAGTGAAGAAACCTCGTACGCTCTGCCAAGTGAGAAAAATGCTAACCAAGAATAAACAGTCTTCTGCAAAGGAAGTCTATGCATCTACTGTTTCATCTTCCGCCGGTACCCAGCCGTGCGAATCTTCTTCGTTGACCACCGCAATGACATAGTCGTCAACATCTTCGGTCTAGTCATGTCCATCGTCGGTGACAAGTTCGTGTGGTATTTAGACCCGATAGGAGCCATTCTGATCGGATGCTTGATCCTCTTCTCCTGGGCCGCAAACGCCTTTGAAAATGTGTGGTTGTTGGTGGGGAAATCCGCTCCACAAGATTTCATCAACAAACTCATCTATATCATCATCACCCATGACATCCAGATCAGGAAGGTCGACACAGTAAGTGCACCAGAAAACCGTTGGCGTGTGTCAGATCTAGACTAATCCGTCACTAGTGCCGAGCGTACCATGCGGGGCAAAAATACTACGTTGAAGTAGATATAGTCATGGATGAAGACTTGCCTTTACGAATCACGCACGATGTCAGCCAAACACTACAAAGGAAGCTCGAAGGTACGTTTGTAACCTCTTTACCTCTCTTCTTTTTCCCCAGCCCCACTAACACTTCTCATAGGTCTCGCAGATGTAGAACGAGCATACGTCCACGTCGATTACGAAGACGTCCACGACATCAACGAAGAACACAAACCCGTCTACGACGTCACAAGAAAGAAGCGTCGCTCCGTGGTTCAATTCGTGAAAGACAACTTCAACAAGGTGTCCAAGAAGGACGAAGGCAACACCACCGGCGCAGTATCCTCATGACAATGTTAGCACCAACTAGGTTCTAGTTGGCCATGCTTTTCTTTCATCCATTCCACCGCAACCCACTCGCGTCTAATCTTTCTACTATTTGTCATTCTTTTTTTCTTTTCTTTTTCAAGCTATTCGCTCTTCTTAGAATCGGAGTCTCTCCATTATTTACCCAACCCCATAAAGAAAGACGTTCACATCTGTACTATCATTAAAAGTTACCCAAATAACGATTCCATGCGTCTCATAATGAGGCCTCTGCAAAAAGGCAAGGGCAGAGATGCTTTACACAACCCAAACCGTGCCATCCATGCAACTAACGTAAACCAATCTTCGATATCCACTCATACATGACTCACTCAACCCCACGTCTAGAACCCCTCCGTGCCAGAAGAAACTCCACGAAAGGCTTGGCGTCCAAAATACTTCCCCGACGAATCGTCCCATCCACCCTTCCCCCATCCGGATTCCTAACCTCAAGCCTCCTACCAGTCTCCCCGTTAGACAAACCCCTACTCCCACTCCCACTTCTACTCCCACTCCTCCCCCTCTTCTTCCCCTTACCCCTCTCA
>AJFL01002822.1:0-12376 GCA_000467735.1 Rhytidhysteron rufulum CBS 306.38
CATCAATGATTGCTACGCAACCACCAAAACCTCACTATTCAAATTCTCAACTGAACCGGGAATCCCCCAATTGCTTTCCATTTTGGTTCTGTGGACTCGACCAACGAGCCCTTGAAGCCTACGTTGCCAGGCTCAGGAGTTTCCTAGAGCGGAACCCTGGCTCAACGAAGGGTTTCAGCGTGGCTAACCTGTCCTTTCAATTATCTCGTCAGTCTAATCGATCATTTCCAGAGGCTTTAATTGTGCATCCTAGGTCTACGGAGGAGCTAGAGAATAATCTCATAAGCGCCAACATGAATGCTGTAGCCGTAAAAAGGCCAGCTGCTGGACCTGTTATTCTGTGCTTCGGCGGTCAAACCGCGACCTATGTGGGACTAGACGAGAACCTTTACCATCATGTTATGCTCCTTAAAAGGCACTTGAACCAGTGCAATTCCATCTCTCGCGCAAGGCCTCGGCAGCCTCTATCCGTACATTTTCCAACAAGCACCGATCCAAGATATCGTGAAGTTCCAAATCAGACTCTTTACAACACAGTATTCTTGCGCCAAAGCCTGGATCGACTCAGGGGTGAGGGTTGCTGGCGTTGTTGGTCACAGCTTCCGCGAACTCGTAGCACTGTGTGTTGCTGGCGTATACTCTCTGAGCGATGCCATTGTGCTGGTTTCCGGCCGAGCTCGTCTCATCCGAAATATCTGGGGCCCCGATCCTGGGTCTATTCTGGTTGTAGAGACTGATTAAACCGGTGTAGATGCTATTATGGCCAAGCTTGATAGGCCAGACATTTCCATTGCATGCTACAATGGTCCCCGGAGCTTCACGCTAGCAGGAGCGTCAAGTGCCGTTCGACTCACGCAAGAGCACATGGAGGCAGACGCAAGACGCAAGTTTCTCCCGTATCAAACGAAAGAGGTTGAACGTGTCCAATGCCTTTCACTGCGCGCTGGTGGATCCTTTGGTGAACGGTCTTGAGGCTCTGGGAAGGGAGATTACCATGAACGAACCTCCTATTCGAATATAACGAGCAACGGAGCATGAATCGAATGGTAGACCACCATTTACATTCCTAGCCAAACATACGAGACAGCCGGTTTTCTTCAACCAGGCGGTTCATCAACTCGCTAAAGACTATCCAGAGGCCATATGGCTTGAGGCGGGGTCGAATTCCACAGTAACCACCATGGCTAGCCGTGTGTTGGGAAGCCCGAGGTCTTCTCACTTTCAACCAGTTAATATCAGTTGCGATGGCTCGTTCGATTATCTCGTTGATACAATGACAAGATAGTGGAGGGAAGGTCTGGACGTGTCTTTCTGGGTTCACCATGTAGCATAGGTCTCTCACTACTCGCTAGTCCTTATCCCCCGTACCAGTTCGAAAAGGCCCGACACTGGATGGAGTCGAATAATCCTCCTGAAGTTCAAGTCCCAGACCATGGGCATTCCCGCCCAGTGCAAGTACTACAGGGTCCCAAACCATCAACCTTGGCTTTTCCGAAGATATTGGAGAATGTGCAAGGGAAATCGAGACCTACGACAGGTTCTAAGGCAATCATGCAAGATGTCGTTTCGAAGGCCCGCGAGATAATGTGTAATCTATCTGGGCTTGAGCCTGAAGAAATAAAGACGACTCAGATCTCATTGATCTCGGCATCGACTCTCTCATGGCAATGGAGTTGGTAAGAGAAATAGATGCTGCTTTCGATTGCACAATGCGAAACGAGGACCTAATGGACCTGACCGATTTCCATAGTCTCGTGTCCTGTATCTGGAATACACTGGGTTTGGATGAGGGTGAAGGATGTTACCTTCAAAGAGAGGTTGTTGCTAAGAATGAGGGAGAAAACGAAGGTAGTATCAACCATGCCAACAATATGGTTAGACTTAGTGGGGTAACGAGCGCGCATTCAAATGATGGACAATCATTGCCTTCTCACCAAGACCTATTTCTGCCAGCGACAACTATCCTAAACACCTTCCAGCGCGTCAAATGTAAGAAACCACTAGTCAGCATAGATCTTCCTGCCGTGGTTGAATCTGTTAGATATCGGCCATATCACGGAAATTTCACGGCCGTATTACATCAACGCGACGGGCATTGCTGCCCAATAATTAACACCTCCAATTCCTAATCAAAGTGGAGCAATTTTCCATTGCTTATAAAGCCCCTACTTTCGTGTTGGAGTAACCTTCCTGCCGCTTAAAACATCTACAAACCTACAGCACGCCACGAATCCTCACACCTGGCACCATACCATCAACCCACGGCCCAAATCACAAACCATGGCAGAATCTACTCTCTTTAAACCTCTCCGCCTATGCGGCACCGACCTCCAACATCGCGTAGCCATGGCGCCGCTAACCCGCTTCCGGGCCGACGATGACCATATCCCGCTCCCAATGGCCATCGAATATTATACGCAACGCGCATCCGTTCCCGGGACTCTCATCATCGCCGAAGCAGCACTAATTTCCCCTGCCCATGGTGGTTTTGCAAACGCTCCCGCGCTATGGAACAAATCGCACGTCGCTGGCTGGAAACGCATTACTGACGCCGTGCACGCAAAGAACTGCACCATCATATGCCAACTCTTCGCCCCAGGTAGAGCAGCCACTCCCGCCCAACTCCAGAAAGAAGGGGGATTCGACTTGATTAGTTCGAGCGCGGTGCCCATGCTAGAAGAAGGTCAACTCAGAACACCCACGCCCATCCCACGCGAGATGACCGAATCCGAGATTAAGGATTGCATTTCTGATTTTGCCAACGCAGCCAAAATAGCTATTGCTGCGGGATTCGATGGCGTGGAGATCCATGGCGCGAATGGGTATTTGATTGACCAATTTACGCAAGATACGTGTAACCAACGACGGGATTCCTGGGGCGGAAGTATCGAAAGCCGCGCTCGTTTCGGGATCGAGGTTGCGAAGGCTGTTGCTGAAGCTGTTGGAAAAGAGAAGGTTGGGTTTAGGATCAGTCCTTGGAGTGTTTTTCAAGGAATGAAGATGCAGGATGCTGTCGGTCAGTTCACGTATCTTGTGACGAAGTTGAAGGAACTTGGGCTTGGGTATTTACACATTGTCGAATCACGTGTGATTAATCACGTTGATTGCGAGAAAATCGAGGGGATTGAGTTTCTACTGGATATTTGGGATAATATTTCCCCAGTCGTTGTGGCAGGTGGATTCACTCCTGAGAATGTGTTCAAGGCGGTGGATCATGAGTATCAGAAATATGATGTTATTGTTGCTTTTGGGAGATGGTTCTTGGCGAATCCAGACTTGGTTTATAGACTTTGGAACGGGGTGGGGTTGAATGGGTATAAGAGGGAATCGTTTTATACACCAGGGAGGAAGGAGGGGTATATTGATTACCCTTTCAGTGAGGAGTTTGTTAATGGCAATCCGATGTAAAAGATGTCGAATGGTAGGTATGAGAAAGTTGTAGAATAGAGGGCATAAATAATGTACAACTGCATTGATCGTCGTGCTTGGTAAACAGTAGAGTAGTGAAGCATCAAGCTAAGGGAATACGATTGATGTGAACGTTGATTATTAGCAAAATAGGACATAGCCACCGCTCCGAGGTGTGACATGGGATATTGATGACGTCAATTTTGTCCCTAAACTTTTCGCAGCTCCATAAATAACCGCACTCTCTATATTTTGCTTTCCTCCTGGCCCCATGCCTGCCTAAAAGCTTTCGGCAATTTGGTGTCTGGTAGAATGTGCGTGAATGATGTTGTGAACCCCAATCATTCTGAGGTCTGCGCGCCCATGATGTATTCCGCGCACCTGGAAATTTGCGACCGTCGGTATTGAATCTTCCGTCCAACCACCAAATTCAACTTGTATTTTCTATCTATCGCTGTGAAACCATTCTCCATATGGCTTCATTATTCATATATCTATTACAAATGCTCAGCAGGCGTGGAATATACCTACATTGAGTACGCTCCTCTATTGTCCATGCGAAGCTAGTAAATCGGTGCTGCAGAAAAGTACAATTTTATATCTCTTTTATAGGCCCCTTGAACGTATACCTTGCTCTGAAATGATACCATGCGATACTGAATAAGATAACACTGCCAAACATCAAGACACTAAAGTTCGCGTTCTGAGGAGTGGTTGGAGTAATAGGAGGCCAGAAGCACCAAAACCATAAAAACATTAGATACATACATGCGAATATGTTGTTGATAGACCCCCATGGTTCAGGGATTCTCCATGGTCCCCACATCAATTGCTGTGGATGCTGGTTGGATTCAGCGGGCTCATATGGTTGAAACGAACCTGTAAGACGTCTCCAGAGAAGAAGCCCACATGCGATAAAGTATGATGAATACAATGCGGCGGTTTGAAGGGATAGAAACGCATTGAGAGCAATGGAGGATCCTAGAATTGTAAGGGAGAGTAACATGGTTATGGCAAGAGTCGCGAAAATGGCGACCACAGGAAGTGAGTTTTTGGTAAGCTGTCCGATGTTAGAACCCTTCTGGGTTTACTGAGGAAGTAACATGCCTTGACTAGTTGCTTATGGAAAGGTAACCCTCGATCTCGTGAAAACGACCACAGCATCCTAGACGCGGAAGCATACACACCGACTGCGCTTGCGATCGCCATGGCTAGAATGATACTAGCCATGAGAGACGCTCCAACGGTTGACTTAACTCCTTGCTGGAATATCTCAAAGAAAGGGTAGAGCATTGTTTCTTGGGCATCAAGAGCTGCTTGGAGGTCCCCTAGGCAAAACATCATTGCAATACCCATGGCCCAAGCTAACGATCCATTGATAGCGATACTGTATAACAGTGCCCTTGGTACGACAGTTGCCGCAGATTCGATCTCCTCAGACATCTAAATCCATGTTTCAGTATTGTAAAATACTACGAAGGGTCAGTGACTTACATGAACGGCACCATCAGCGCCCATGAGTGGGGTTGCAATTGAAGGAAGTCCAATGAAAAAGGACAGCGCCTGAGTCGACCATCCTCCTTCATTGGTAAATGTTGTGAAGACTGAAGGGCCGCCATGGGGCGCGAAGTATACCAAAGGAATAAGGATGCCAAAGAAACCCATCAAATGAAGAACGAGGACCAACCCTTCAAACTTTGCCAGGGCACGACCAGTGGTAGAGTTTATGGAAACTGCAAACAACATAGTGCACCACATAATGAGAACGGTATGCCATGGTTTCGGGATATATTCAGGCCGAGATAGAACGACCAGCCCTTGAAGTATTGTTGAAAGAAGATAACCCGTTGAGGTTGCCATCCCTTGCCAAGCGGTGACCGTAACCCAAGCCGTCATGTATGTAAGGAAGTTCCTACATCTCTTCGGAGCCATCATCGCGACCCAATGATCTAGTTATATTCAATAAGTACTGCACTACATATGACGTAGTATGAATCGGAAGCTTACACTGCCCTGCTGCGGTGGGAGCCATTAAGGCTAATTCAGCAATTGCGCCAAAGATGGACAGAGTCCCAATCCAATTGAATAAAAATCCCCATATTAGTCCACCTGTTCCTCCATTCGTAAGTGCGGCTACTGAAGTGACTATTATTCCTTCCCATGATACCATTGAAGTGCATGAGAACCCGAGGACAGACATAAACCCGAAGCTTCGATTGAGCAATGGCTTTTTCCCTAATCGACGGAGGTAGGCATCATCATTTTGAGAATTATCTTGCGAATGAGACGGGGGTTCTTGTCTTGTGGAAAGTTGAATCTCGACATCCTTCTGCATGATTTTGAGAAAAGCAGAGCTTGAGGGAGATTTTACAACATAAGTAAGAGTGATATGTAATACAGTGTGATTTCCACTAACGAAGAGATGAAGGGTATGAGTGCTTGTAGAGATCAGACGTATTCCTTTTCATCTCGGGTAGGCAATCTCAACAGATGGGTCTAGACGCTGGCAGTTCAGGGGGCTCGCAGACAAAGAGGCGACCAGCAGCATGGTCATCATGGCAAACGTTACACTCAATAAGAACCCCAGACCTCAGGGACCTCACATACTGGGGTGATCTATTCCAATATCAAGTTTGATTGGTTAGCAATCGACCAGCATGTATGTTGGGTGGTGCGGCGTTGATGTGAAGAGCCAAAAATTGTCACTTTATAGGTTTCTGCTTAGCGACCTTCCTGTCTTTATGAAGCGGCAAATTTTCTTCCTGTACTGGGGGGTTCTTGGACAAGGGTGAGCGGATTTGATTGGTTCCAAGGTGTCGGCATTTCCTTCTCTGCTGATTCGGAACATGACCACCCGCTATGCCGCAATATCCTTCAATAACTTGGAGGGAGGCACAGCAAGGAAAATGATATCCCTTCGCTACCAAAAGGGAATAATCGCTGATATCTTTGGATTCATCAGCTGTGCCTCAGTATTTGACAGGCCACTCACCTACCTCTTTGATATGTTGTCTGTTCCGTTAACATGGTTTGATGTTAGCATTTCATCAAAAGATTTCCAAGCAGAATACGAATGTAACTTAGCAAGCGCCCGGTTAATGTGCATCCATGATCATTCCACACCCCTCGCAGAAACCTGTCAGTGTGGCCCACTCTTCGTACTTACACCGCCGCAGCTAGGTCAGATCTAAATCATCCCCTCCCACCACCGCCTTTTCGTTATTGTTAACGCGAACTTGGTTAGAATGGATTACCCACTGGGTCGATCATCACCTGGAGTATTAGTTACTTCTTCGAATGTCAATCCTATCATTCAAGTCGTCACGTGGCTGCTTCTGGCCCTGACTACCTTGATGCTGGCGTTCCGCTTGTTGACGAGATTCTTTTTGAAAGCCCATCGAAAGTTTGGTACTGAAGATATTTTCATCATCCTTGCATTTGTATGACAACCCTTTTATATTCATTCATGAGTCTTTTGACGAACTAGTGGTAGGTGTTTGGAGTTGGTCAATCTATTACCATGCTCCTACCTAATAGCCGAATTTTTGGACTCTCACTGGATGAAATGTCGGAGTCAGATCTAACAGTTGGCCTGAAGGTACGTTTTTTTTACGATCTTGGACATGAATCTGACCTTATCCAGATCCAGTACACTGGAGATATGTCATTGATTGCTTCACTCACGTTTGCAAAACTTTCGGTCTCCTCAGGCTGTCTCACCTTATCACCAGGTGTATCGCATCAGCGTATGGGCTACGGAATTCTAGTATTTTGTGCCATCTGGGGTATTACATCACTGTTTGCTCTGGCGTTTCGTTGCGGTCTCCATGGGACTTGGAATGGTGAACGTGTAAGATGCAATAATGAGGTATGAAGTTAAGCCATTGAGGGAATAGTCTGAGTACTAACTTATGAAGGTCGACCTTATGAGATATTTGGCCATCACCAACATCATCACCGATGTTTCTTTAATTATACTGCCAGCCTGGATGGTTTATCCCCTCCAGATGCCATGGAAAACTCGAGCTACTATTATTTCTATGTTCTCATCCAGAATTTTGTAAGCGTGTGTTCTGAAGCCAGTGATACGGTGCTGACGTCGTGCTCAGTGTTGTCATTGCTACCATCTTTCAACTCATCTACCTCTCACGCCTATATGAACAAAATTTCACTCGAGAGGCATTCCCCTATTTCATTTGCGTTCAGCTTATACAGTTCACGAGTACATCGACTGCATGCATCACTTACTTTTGGCCATTCCTTAGGTCATTACGCAGTGGCCTCATGTGGTCCAACAGTACAACCTTCACTACCCAGTACACTCTATCCAAATTATCGACATCCAACAAAGAGTCGAAAATCATGAGTTCAGATTCGAACGACAGCCTCAAGGGATTGCGGAATCAAGATATTAGAATAACAAGGGAGAATACTGTTTCCAGTGAGCACACAAGTACTTAAAACAGAGAGGAAATTGTTGCTGGCGATCATCCATATATTACACAGTAGTAGTAATTTAATTGTGACATGACAGCATGTGGAACTGACATTGTTAAATATTCATTTGATTTTAGAGCGTGCATTTACAGCGAGAATCCCTGTGCCTACTTATTTCATCTTCACTAGAAGAAGGTACTCATTTGGCGATACCAACAACTCTAGTAAGGGTTTGCACGAGATGAATGTGTTTTTGGAGTGAAATTTTGAAACTTGAATACATTCTGCAAGCCGTGTTGCCTATGTACCTCACAACACCAAAGTAACTAACATATCTCCTGCGTCAACCACTGATTATTGCCTGCCGACATGCTTATCTTCGACAGTGCAAGGGTTTATAATAATGCGCGAGTCACTCCATTGCTGTTCGTATCAGGCTCTTTATCGATCGCGAAAGGTATAAGGACTACGTCGGAGTCTCGCTTTATCCCGTGCGGAGCATTGCCTACAACATGTGAGCGTACATTGAACGAATATAAACGTTCCAGATGTTCACCTTGGTGAAGGGGTGCTGCTAATGTTGTTGCAGCTAGAACAACGATCAAGAGTAGTTTAGGGAGCATAGTTGAAGGATGGCTGGCTGTGGTGTTTGAGCTTGAGTGAAGCGGGAGTTCAGAGATATTTAATCTTAGAAATGGAAATGAATGTCGTATTTATACGTCAACACCATGAAGTCCAGTTGGCTCTAGTTTCCAAATTCCTATACGGCGTTCAAATTCCAAAACTTCCACGTCGCTTGTAGAACATGAATTTTGGATCACACATATACCATATCTCCGGTCCAGACCTCCTCCTGGGGAGCCATTCTGACACTTCCCTACGGCACAGGAGGCATTTGGAAGCGGCGTAATAGTTATTTGCAATACGCCACAGATCCTCTTACTATTGCCAAAATGCGGATACCACAACGTCAAGGTTTCATTGGTGGGTAAAGTCCGACTCGGATGATAGGTTGCTCCATTCTTACATGTCCTGGACAAAAAATGTATTGAATCAGTACTGTGTTTAACAAAACAAGTTAAACAAGAAATTCTTCGGCTAATAAGGACACCTAGAAGCGGAATACAGTCATCTGACTGTTGGGCGCTCGATGGTCGCCTCCGTCTACCAACGTCAACCATGCTTATATTGAGGCACTTCGAGAGGCGTATCTGATGGCTACTAGGTCCAGACCAGTTATGAACCGCACTGTTCTTTTGTAGACGATTTAAACACATCAATATCTTCCCATATACATGAAAACGAATGCCAGCCTTTTCAATTTATCCTCTTATAATAAAGTATATGCCCTCTTTGCGTTCGGCTTTGCACTCCCCATGATGATGGGTAGCGGCAAGGACTCAAAGGAATTTTTATTGGAGGCCCGGGAGGTCTACACAGAAGATATCTGTATGCGTAAAGAAAGACATCGATACCGCCCCACGAGACGAATTGCAACTATAACTGCCGCAATCGTAGCCTTAGAACTATTCTATCTCTGTATCATCTTCACGGTCAGCATCCTGAAAGATAGACCGTTGAATCAAGCGAGACTCCAACAAGCAACAACCAAAACTCGCGGTAGGCTATGGTTCTCCTTCTTGAAGATTAAACTAACTTTCAACTCCCAGATTTGACCAATGGGATCATCACATCTGAACTCCGTAAAGAATGGATAGAGCATAAGGCTCCATGGGATTTTCCGCCTTCCGAAGACCTCGACAACGCTTGGGAAGAACTGCTCGTAGGTTCGTCAGTCGATATTCAAATATCTCCGATTCCCTGTGCTGAATCACCCGCAGGTCTAAATATTCGAGTCACTCCTCAAGAGATGGTCATGCTCCACCATAATGCAACGAACCGTGTCAGAGTTCTGAATGGAGACTATGTTGGTGTTATGGGCGTTTACCACTATCTTCATTGCCTCGATAGCCTGCGTAGGGTCGTCCATTGGGATTACTACAGCACCAGATCCTCGCAAAGTGCAATAGATGCAGGTGTCTATGGGAAGTCGCACGCAGGTATGAAGCACCCCCAACGTTAGTTGGCATTCACTGATCGTGTCGAAGACCATTGCATAAACGGGATTCGTCAGGCACTCATGTGCCGCGCAAGTACAACAATTTATGTCCCTGAATGGACAGACAAGTCAATCGAATCGTTGCGCGAACACTTGTATACAGATGCCAAGAGTGAATGTCTGAATTGGGAGTCCTTGGATGGTTGGGTACGGCAAAGAGCGCTTCGCAGAGGTCATTTCAAGTATCGAGCGAGCCCGTTCGCGGTGAATGATGGAGACCAACAATAAGTACTGCCCATGGAAGGAATATTAGCCGATTGATTGGTAGCTAGATCACTCTCTAATCCAATGTCAGGATCTGTGCCGCAAGATCCAGAGCGGATTTCTTTGCAGTTGCTTGTATTCTTCTAAAATGCGGCATCATGGCGCATAAACATCGCTTACGTCGAGATTACTTGGAAACGGTTCACAGCTGCAGCGTTAAAGCTAGGTGACATGGTTGGATAGGCGCTTGAGGGGCGTAGGCCAATAGTAAATGTTTGTGAGTCAGCTGCCCTTTTCCTGCTTTGCCTTAATACCTTATTTCGGTCAAGCGCTTATTATTAATTAATAAATTAAATGGCGCATTGGGGCACCGAATATAAAATCGGTGCTGAATTGCAAGTTTCTTACAGTGTCCGATTGGGTACCGGGCTACCGGTCCAATGTGGGACTCAAGGAGGCTGTGCCCATTTAATGCCCTGCTGACCAACTATTACATCCTAGCAAACATATCAGCGGAATATAATATTCAAGTTTCGCTTCGGTTGGAAGAAGGGCAGATCATTCACCCTTTCCTTTACGAAAAGACGTGCTCATTCCTGTTCGCAATACTCTTCTGCCTTTCGTCTCTCTCGAGCTTCACCTTCTAATATATACCATGTCGAACAACACAACGCTTCCAACCGTGGAGGCCCTTGTCTCTTGGGATCTTCCTGTCGGAGGTCAGCGGGTATCAACATGGTATAAAATCGTCGGGGATCTTCAAACTTCTAGGCAGCGCCCCGTGGTCACTCTTCATGGAGGGCCAGGGGCTGGACACGACTACCTTACCCCAATGACCGATCTTTATTCCAAATATGGGATTCCAGTGATATTCTACGATCAGGTTGGTTGTGGTCGGTCGACCCATTTGAGAGAAAGGGCTGGCGACGAGACCTTTTGGACTGAAGACCTCTTTGTTCACGAATTAGATATCTTACTCGACCACTTGCAACTCCGAGAGCGTGGTTACTTTCTATGGGGTTCAAGTTGGGGAGGTATGCTCGCTGGTGGATATGCTTGTCGACGTCCCCAAGGTCTTCAAAAGGCCGTAATAGCTAGTGGGCCCAGCAGTATGCCAAAGTACCTTCAAGGCGCCAATCAGCTCCTGTCAGAGCTTCCAGAATCGGTGAGGAAGGCCATAGAGGATTGCGACGCACGAGGTGATCATGAGAGCTCGGAGTACGAAACTGCCTCTGCCGTCTTTCTCAAGAAGCATGTCTGTCGTCTTGATCCCTTCCCCGAAGACGTCACCAAAACATTTGCGAATCTGAAAGAGGACCCGACCGTATACCTCACAATGTATGCATTTTGTATCCAAACGCCGTTCTTATTTGATTAATCGCTTCGTTAGGCAAGGTCCTTCCGAGTTCAAAGTTGTGGGTAATCTGAAGGACTGGGATGCAGCGCCTCGGGCGCACAACATTAACGTTGAGGTTCTGCTCACAAATGGGCTGTATGATGAAGCCCAAAACTCTTGCATGGAAGGATGGTCCCAAAACATTCCGAATGTTAAATGGGTCACGTTCGAGAAATCTAGTCACATGGCATTTTGGGAGGAGCGTGATAGCTACATCCAAAAGATTGCACACTTCCTGGGAGCCGAAGCATGAATGAATGTAAGATCGACCGATCTCTCTTGGGTTGATACACTGAACTGATGCCAAGGAGTATGAAGAAGGACTTCATGTATCAACTATACACTAGTCCAAACTACTGTAAAGCGACTACTGTTTGGACCTAAAGGTCATCTATCATGTATATAAACCTCCATATATTAACTACAATTCAGCAAGTCACTCGTTGCAATCCTTATTGTACACCTATCAGTAATCAATCTTACAATGAACCCTTGTTGCTACGGCTGTTCCTTTCATGGGCTCTGCTGTCCCCAATCCCACATCATATCACATGAATAACACAATTTTATTATGCATGGCTGTCATTACCGACCCATAAATATTGATCAGCTAGAAAGACTATCACATGATCTTCATACGAGAGCTATTGTTTTCTCCTCTTAGTTAACAAGTTTCTTCACCATCATGTAGTAATTATACACAGGATTCACATCTATGGGGACCCTGCCTTTGTGCAAGTCCAATGGACTAGCTATTCCAACAGTCTCATACTCCCCAGACCCCGAATCAGTCTTGGTAACAATCAATCCAA
>AJFL01002844.1:0-13280 GCA_000467735.1 Rhytidhysteron rufulum CBS 306.38
GGTTGGTGGGATGTTTGGGTTATAGGTGTGATATAGTTTGGTAGGAACAGTTTCAGGTTGAATCATAGAATGTTTTAATACTCAAAAGAAATTATCCTTTTTTCCATCATTTGAGTTTAGGTACTAACTATTCCTTCGTCATCGTACAGTGGCTAAGAATAAGAGATGAACGGTAAAATAGAAGAAGTAGAAAGGGGGGGGGAAAGAAAGAAACGAGGAAAAGAACTCCTGGTATCATCATGCCAACCAAACATCTTTATCCATCCAATGTCCCATAGTAAGCCGTAATATATCACACGCCATTTCCTACAACCATCTACACAAGTAACTAAGTAACCCGCTAAATTGGAACAAAATCAGCCGCTTTTACATAAATCTGGCGTTCAAACTCCCTCCAGGAAGTGTTTCCCACCCCGTCGTCGCCATCTCTGCACCCCCGCCAATCATGAACCCCCTCCTTACGCCACCATCACTCGGTAATGGCATTCCAGGAGGTGACGAACTCGTAACATGTTGTGGTGAGAGGCCGGATGCCGGGGGAGATGTTGTCCATTCGACCGACTGCTGTTGTTGCAGAGATGGATGCGGAACACCCTGTTGCTGCTGTGAGGGTTGATTTTGATATGATGGACTTGAAGCAAACGGGCTCGTATTTCCGAAGGGACTATTGCTTTGTTGGGGGTAGGCTGCTGGAGGTGTTGTGGTGGATTGATGATAGGTCAGCGGTGGATTTTGAGGTATTTGGACCCAGGTAGGTTGTGGTTGTTGTTGTTGTTGTTGTTGTTGCTGTTGGGAATATGGTTGTGGTAGTACTGGTTGTGCGGCGGTCCCATGGGGTGAGTTGGCGGGAGATAGGGAGGCTCGGTGATAGAGTTGTGCTAGGAGGGCAGCGGATTCGCGTTGGAATCGATCGCGCCAGTTGATGTAACCAAAACGGAGACCAAATCGTGAAAGAATCGTCATGAAGTCGTTAATCGCGTTGATAGCGCGCATAGTAGGATCCATGGGAGCAGCCTGACCTTCCGGTAACACGGGTGCTGGAAAAGGAGGCGCCGGAACCTGCTCTGGCGGGGAAAGAGGGTCTTCTGATGATGATGATGGCATAGCGTACGGAGGTGGATTGGGAGGTACTGGATCCAAAATGACATCTTGATTTCTTACAAGGACATCTACAAATTGTCGGCCAGTCATATACGCACGCATTGCATCGTAAAAGGTTATCGGCGGCTTGGTTACATTAGAAGGCTGGGAGAGAAGTGCGAGAAGGTTAGTAGCATAGGCGATGCAATGTTCAAAGATGAGACGTTGAGCGTATTCCTCAATGTGGGGAATCCGGGGACTGGGAGAGAGGATGTAGACATAACTATATAGGAGTTCGAGTTCGAAGAAAGATCTTGTGCCGGGCAAGATGGTGGATGGAAGGTTTTGAAACCATTTCATCATCTTGGTATACGTTTTCCAGATATAAGGATAAGGATCATGCCATGCTGAACGTCCAGATTGAAACAAATCCATATACCAACCGGACTGGATTTGTCGAAGTTTAAAGAGGTCTAGGGCAGTATCAAAAGATTGCAGCCATACTTGCGCTTTGCTAGATTTTTGGGATGGAGAGAGTGAGCTTGAACCGAAAGGGAGGGCGACATGAGCGGAATCATCCGAAAAGGAAAACGCACGCGTTTGCACGAGTGACGTCGATCTGGTCGTCTTAGTAACCTGTATTCCTGTATTTTGGAGGGACGCTTACCGGTCTAGCGCATAGACACACCAATATACTCTGCGCCGTAACTCAAGCTTCGTTCTTGGCATGTTTGAATTTCTAGATGGGTCTTGATGTATGCCGAGATCAACCATAGCTCTCGAAGCAGCTCCAACCAGTGTCCAACTGTCAAAATGATGTGGATCGAATAGAGCATATTCGACCAAAAGAACCAACGATTGGATACTGGAAATAAACCCGGGATGCAGAACTTCCTCTGCATGTTCCAACGCCGTGCACACATGGCCAACGGCGTCTGCATACAGTGTGTCACCGCGTTTTTCGGATTGCAGCAAGCACGCAATTGCAAGCACCATTCTCACGGTCCAGTGATCAAGAGGCGATGCCATTTCAGGATCCTGATGGTAGACAGCGTCAACGGATGCGTATAGGCTAGCTTCGTCAAAAACAGGGAGTAGCATGAAGCAATTATTAAGGTAATGTTGAATGAGTGGAGTTGCCGCATATCGAGGGGGCAATTGCTTGATCATTCCCACGGGTAATGGTTCCTTTGATGAGGCTGAAAGAATTAGGCGCGCATATGACATCGCAGAGGTAAAGCCATAGAAATCCCTAGCGGTAGCATTTACTGCCCTGTATTCAATCAGCAGGCGGCCCTCATTATCAAACCTGACAAGGCTTACAAGAGGCCAAAATCGGATACGAGGTCATCGATATCGGAGGCTTCTTTCCTTCGAAGCGCCTTTTTACTGATGGGCCTTGGCCTGAGCGTGTCAACGGACGTCCTCCGAGAAGCCTCGATCGCATCGCCATCTTTCATGCTAACGGTCGACGATTTCCTCCTAGACCTGGCTTCGGCAATCTTCTTCTCCAGCCTCTCCACACGGGCTTCGAGAGTTGCGACATAACTTCTTTCTTTGCCTCGTGCAAATTGATCGTTGGTGCTTGAACATTCGGCAGCCCGGTTTGACTTTTCACAAGCCGTGCAGGCGGGAAGTTTGCCGTCGCATTTGACCTTTGCGGCGCGACATCGCGAACAAGCTGCAACGGGCCTGCTCACGCGGAGGAGAGGGTTTTCTAGGACCATGAGGTCGCTCTCGGGTAAGAGTGGTTTTGATGCTATGGGCATAACGACAAATCAATACTATTATTCTATACACACACGAAGGAGCTGATTCTCAAGGAACGGGGAAAGAGTAAGAGAGAGTAGATGATGTGAATGATATGGCCAGGATGATGCAGGTGAGCGATATTCCATGTTTGCAGAGCGCAAGAAGACTAAATGGGATTGTGGAACAGAATGATGCAGGGCAAGCAGGCACGAAGGCAGGCCTGACGTTTGGAGAGAATCGCAGGATGCGGAGAATAAGACGGTGAAGGATGAAGTGGGGGACAAAGAAATGGCGGCGTTGACGCATGACGGAATGAAGAGACGGGGATGTTCAGCTCACCTGCAGGAGGTCAAGAGGCTCTGGAGGGGTTGAATGGTGAATGAGGCGGTGGTACAAGGACAAGCTGGAGGCGCAGCCGTGGTTTAGGGGAGACGACACAGCCTTTCGGCCCGCAGACAAGGGTAGCCTTCACCGGCTGTCGCGAGGTGCCTGGCGTTGAGTGGTGGTGTTTGGTTGGGGGACGGACTGGATAGATTGCCTTGCCCCGCGACGATACCTTGGGCTGGGGCGGGGAGCGGGCGACACGACAAAGGGAGCGGAGGGGGCGCTGGGGGAGATGTCTGGCTGGCTTGCTGGCGTGGGTGCAAGGCAGGACGAAGGAAGAGCGACAGATGGGAGAGTGAAAGGGTGGTGAAAGGCGACGATCAGGATTGGCAGGTATGTAGTAGGTATGTCGAGTGTGTTGATGTAAGTAAGTTAAGTTTTGTTTTATCCTAGCCTTCCCGTCGGAGCACGCAAAATGGCACTCTTCACAGCAAACGCGCGACGCCCACGCAGCCTGGCAGCTCTTTGCAACTCCCGCGGTCCGCCCGCAAAGACAACAGGGGACGGCGGCGAATAATAAGCGGTCCGTAACAGCAGAGCCAGACGCCAGATTCGGCGCTCGGGAACAAAACGTAGATGGCATTCCCTGGCGGAAATATAGGCCGTCGCCGCCTGAGTGGCTGGCCGCCCCTCTAGATCCAACCTTGGCTTGTGCTTTGTCTGCGTTTTCTCTGTAACTTTACGCGGCCCTGCACCTAATCCTCCCTCCTCCCAAGCTGCTCTGTTTGCCTGACTACCCTACCTCTCTGCCTGCGCACTGCTGCCCTGCCCTGCCTGCCCTGCAACTGCAACTGCAACTGCACTGCACCGCGAGGCTCTCGGACTTCCCATTCACTCCTCAACTCCCTCTCCTCCTCCCCTTCAGGCCTCCCTATACTCCTTGGCTGCGCACCAGCTGGTGACAGCCTTGCCTCACCTCTCTTCTGCACCTCATCTGTGCCCGCGTCCCTCCTGAGTCTGTCCTTCCCCGATCATGCTTGCTTCTTTGGTATGGAGTTCCAGGCCACAGATATAGCCGCCCGCCGCCTCCCCACGCCCGCACACATTCTACCTCCGACCGACGACGACGATCACCCCCCGACATGACCATGGACGCGACCATCTCTACCGACTCTCCTCGACCAAACGGTCAGGTCAAACGCGATGCCAGCCTGCGATCCAACGACGACTCCACATCACCCCGCATTGCCCACACGCTGACGGCATGTTGTCGTTGTCGCACAGTAAGCCCTCCCTTGACAATCGTCAGCGCCTCTTTAGAGAAGTCGATGCTAACTGGCTTCCCCCCTAGAGGAAAACTCGCTGCGACCCAGGTCTCCCGCGATGTGGCCCTTGCGAGCGAACAAACTCCCACTGCGAATATTACGACCCCACCAAGGGCACCAAGATACCGCGAAACTACGTCGTCCACCTCCAACACAAAGTCCGAGACTTGGAAAAACAGTTGGCAGACCTCGAGAGGGACGATGTAGAACCAGATCCGGAGGATGTCATGCGCGGAGCCGCTGCCGTCAAGATCCAGGAGAGCGATGAGTCCAAGTTCCTCGGTCCTTCCAGCGGCATTGCCATTACGCGACTCGTCATGCAGCTCGCCAAACAATTCACAGACTCCAAGAGCATATCTGATATCGTGCCTGATTCGAGGGCGAAGTCGATCAAGGAGAGATTTGCGGAGGAAGAGGGAAAGCCGACGTCCAAAATTTATCCTCTAATAAGCGACGTTGCGGCTGAGGAGCTGCCAAACCGAGATCTGACCAATCTTCTGGTCCAGCTCTTCTGCTTAAAAGGTAAACACGATGATACTACCAGGGTACATGCATCACGCTACTGACGCCATCAAGTTCATCCCATGTATCCCATGTTTCATGAGCCCACCCTTCTTCAGGATGTCGACCAAGTCTATCAAGGCTCCACCGACCCCTTCCAGAACTTTTGTCTACGTATGGTCATTGCTGTAAGCTTGCAAAAGATGGATACGCAGTATGCAGGTCTTGCCGATAGTTATTATCTTGCTGCCCTCAAGTATCTCGAGGCTTCGATAAAGCCCATGAATATGAAGACATTGCAGTGTTTTGGTCTCATTGCCGCCTATTCACTGCTTACGCCAACCCGGACAGCCGTCTACTATCAAATTGGTCTTGCCGTCCGACTCACCCAAGCTTTAGGTTTCAATGACGAGAAAACAATCACCCGTGGCCCTGGCGGCGCACCTGCTGATCCGCTTGAAGTGGATATGCGAAGGCGGCTTTTCTGGAGTGTGCTCACCATGGACCTGGGACTTGCACATAGTCTGGGTCGACCCTGCATCCTCGCGACAAGTCAGGAACACATTGATGTTTCGTTCTTCGAACTCGTTGACGACCAATACATTACCCGGGAAGGGATTCTACCCGCCCCTCAAGCATCTCTCAAAAAGTGGATCTCGATCCACTTCTTCAAGATGAGGCTGTTGCAGCTTGAGATCCGACGGAAGCTTTACCAGCGGAAACGACCACAACCAAAAGATGATCAAGATCCATGGTTCCAGGAAATGGAGTCCAAGTTGATTGCATGGCGAGACACTAGTCCAGAGATGGATGGAGGGTCAGGACTGAATAAGGCTTGGTAAGTTTGCACCGTGCACAACCATTCGGTCATCGAGTGTTGATTTCCCCGCAGGTTCACAGGAAGATACAACACCATGGTTGTTTTCCTGTTCAGACCCTCACCGCAGGTCCCGAGACCGTCCGTTCGCGCTGCCCTGAATTGTTATGAAGCATGTGAATATAACATCTACATGCATCGGAAACAGATTGAGACCGGCAGCGTGGATCTGACTTGGATCTTTACGCAATCCATATTCATGGCTATCAATACCATTCTTTGGACCTTGTCCTATTCGGAGATCCGTCGCATTCATAGTCGTGAGGAGGTCGAACGTCACCTTGGAGTCGCACTCGAATGCATTCAGCTTGCGTCTGAAAGATGGCCTGGTGTCAATTCTGCAATTGAATTGTACCGCAACCTCATCGTTGCTTGCATGAAAATATTCGATAAAGACGGAGATATCAACATTGCCGCTGGTTCACCCTCGGAAAGTGCATCAGTATCCTCGAGTCTTGTAGATGGTATGAATAGATCCCGAACCACAAGCCCTGCTACCGTATCTACAACATCTATCAACACTCCCCCAGAAAGAGCACAACCCCCCTTTGGCTTTTTATCGCCTCAGCCGAGCTTTGCATTCACCGCCGCACAAAACCCTCCGAGTCAGTTTCAGACCTCATCGGCTCAACACAATTCCGCTCGACAATCCCCTGCTCAATCAAACCCTCAACCTTATATTGATACCAGCCCTAAATCTACGCTTAATGGTATTCAAAACCTCGGCTTCACTACTTCCGCAACGCAATTCAACTCTCTTCCCGCAACCTTTGCCGAGTTACCTCATTGGAATCCCAGCTTTTCCATGCCACAGCAAGAAACATACACTATGCCTCCTGTTTCGCAAGCGCTAAGCTCCCCGATTTTCAATGAAACGTATGCAACTAACAACGGGTTTCCAATTACCGACTACCTAAACCCTCAATGGAGTGGTGAAAACAGGGGAATGGGTCTTACCCATCGACAACAAGTGGAACTTATGCACAACTTCGAAGCAAACGAGACCGGCAAAATCGAGGCCATGATCGAACAAAGTAATCAACTATTTGCTCCCAGGGTGCATAACTATTGAGGGAACACTGGAAGTTGATCGAAATCAACTCTGAAGGAGCACCTTCTGATCCGAATGGAGGATGTTTGTAAACCCTGTCCTATATACCAGTAGGGACATGCTTCTTCAAGCCCTATTCGGATGACCTTCATTCCTTATATTGAAGAGATACACATTGAAAGGGATGTGCCTCTCTAGGAGGATATAACGGCTGCGCATCAAAATGAAGACCTCCTTCGAAGCCGTCCCGAGCTCGCGACGCTTAAAGAGGCTGACACGATCTGATGGCGATGGCGATGGCGCTGGCAATCCCCAAGTCACCACCGTTACTCGAAATGATGCAAAAGTAACCAAACACTGACATGCAGCGTGGCTTTGATCCCAGCCATGTGATGCTTCCTAATACCACCTCATCATGCCAAACCCGGCTCGACCATGAGTGGTCACAACGATCTACGGGGCCGTCTATCGGATCCCAACTTGTGGAATACAAACCTGACCTTCCGCATTCTTAAATGCGCCTTGGGATACAAAAGCAACGAAGAATTGGAGAAATGTTGTGTAAGCTGGGGATGTTTTGAATGTGAGGATGATACTTGTATTGATACCCGTTTTTGGATGAAATAATCAGGCTTTCTCGTCCTGTCGTTTTAGTGCATTAGTAGTCATTTAGCAGGCCTTGAATGAATGAATGATTGTTCTTATTTGAGTGGATGAAGGAACTTTGTTTTATGGCATGCGTTGGCCTTTGCTGTTTTCCTTTTAAAGCTTGGAGATGGGGAGCAAGCAGGAAGAGATATTCTTTGCTTTACCTTGGAAGGATAAACCTTTGGTCTTAGGTTGAAGGGATGGGCAAGTACAAATCCATCCCTCCTACCCTCGTATCAACTCAAAATCAAACATTCCCTTGATCCCATCCCATCCCATCCCATCCCATCCCGTCCATCCTAATCCAAGTTCCTCGGTCCCAGCACCCACAACCAACCCTAAAACAAAAACCCATCACGATGCGCACGTAAACGCGGGGACCCCGCACAAACAACCCTCAACCCCTGTCACTCTCCCGCCCCAAGTGACGTACGATTACCCGGGGCAGACATCGTTTACAGTAATCTTGATGCAGGTCCCATTTTCACTAACCCAAAAACCGAACCTCTATCATGCATCCAGGTATTTCTCCGGCTGGGAATATTGGTGTTTGGATGGGCCGCGGTTTTGGGGTGCGCATGTGAAATATTGGGAGGGGATTTGCGGAGGGTTTTGAGGTGGTTGGTGGGAGGAGAGGTAGAGGATTGTAAGGAGTTGGATTGGAGGGATGGGTGGGGTGGACCGGGTTTTTGAATGAGGTATAAGAAGAGGTTGTTTCGCTCGTGGGAGTGGGCAGGGTTGGGCTTTTTTGTGTATTCAGCGGTATACCTCATAAGCTCTTTTCCATTGGTATTGGCATAAAGCTTACTCCCTCCCTCATCCACTCAAACCTTTCTCTCACTCATAACAATGCATCTCCCCATCCACCCCCTAACCCTCCTCCTCCCTCTCACCATCCTCGCCTCCCCCATCTCCCCCCGCGCAGACGACCTAACCCCAACAATCTTATCTCAAATCCAAACTCTCAATACCTCGATTACGGAACTCACGGCCGCCGTAAACGCTTTCGACGGGTCTATTCTGGGCGTTGTCCCTCAATCTCTAGCGGTTGTTAGTGCGGAGGGAAAGTTAGATGCGGATACATTGAAGACTACGGGCACGATTAAACAAAGCGCGGTGTTTAGTACTGAGGGGAGTACGCAGGTTGTGCAAGCTTTGGCGGGGCTTATTACGCCGATTACAGATAGTTTGGATGCCATCAGTGCTAAGGTACGTTATCAATTTCCAATTAAATTCCTTAACCATTTAGCTTTTGTATTATCAGGGATTTTACTTCTCTAGATATTCTCCCTCCCAACTTTCTCTTACTGGTTTATTTAACTCGACGTATGCTGATGTATCTCTAGTACGAGACATTCAAGAAAACACTCGAGTCCCCGATTGTACTGCTGGATTTGAAGATCCTGAAGGAACATACGGATGGCTTGATCGAGGCGGCGGTGGAGAAGGTTACGGAGGATGATAGTGGGTGGTTGGGGTTGGGACAGGGGGTTATTGATGGGGCTTTTGAGGAGGCTATTGCGGTGTATAGTGGTGGTGGGAGTAGTTAGGTTTGAGGAGATGAGGGAGATGAGGATGGGGGTGTTAATTGGATGAGTTTTGATGTGAATGATGAAGGCGAGAGGTCCCCTATATACTGCTCTTAATTAATATATATTAAGGTATTAATTTGCAAGTAGATGTCTAAGTCATTATGTACTTCAACTAATCATCTCACACGCATTTGCACTACAATTACCATATTACCCCCCACACTACTTACTCATCACCACCCCCTCCCCCTCTCTCCACCAATCCCTGAGCTTACCCAAAGTCAAGCTTACCAGTCCCAAGCACCAGACCCAAAATAAACATCATCTACCTAAACGCTACAAGAAAAGCCACTAAAACCCTCTAATCAGATTTCCCGACCCAAACTTCCGAACTTTAGATTCGAGTTCGCTTTTTAGGGCTCTGGATCGGAGAGTCATGTATTTAGATACTGTGAGTTATTCTCTGGGGTATTTATTTCCAGTATCTTGACTTCCTCCTCAAGAATCAAACCTCGATTTTCTTCGGACGTAAATCTAGATCATAATGGCACCCCTCCCATCAACACTCACCTTAATCCAAGTTTCAGATGCCGAAATCAAAGCTAGTATCCTCGCGTCTCAGAACCTAGAACAAGCTATCCAGTTACTTGATCGAGGTGGATTGGTAATACTCAAGGACATCATTCCCCATATCATCATAAGTAAACTGAACGAGAAAATAGTGAAAGATGTATGTACATAAGCGTGAGAGAAATATTCACTGCCTACAGAGGAGGATTTCCGTGAGGAAGTTTTCCTAAGTACGTTGTCTTCCCTACTTCTCTCACCCCCTCTACTAATACCAATCCCTACAGATCCCCTAATAACCCAAATCACATTTCCATCACCCCTCCATCTCCTTCGCCCTCATCATGAACATTCCCTTGATAAACATGGCTCCGGAGAACGGGTCTACGGGGATATGGCTAGGTACACATGATGGGTTTGGGGTTGGGGATCAGGAGGGTAAGCATGAGGAGAGGGGTAGTAGGAGGATTAGAAAGGAATTGTTGGAAAAGAGGAGGGGGGTTAGGAGACCTTGTCAACCTATTGTCATGAAGCGGAGTGTAGTGGTTAGGGATTTGAGGTAGCGATGTTGAAGGAGGGGGATTATGCTTGCAATGAGTGAGTTCTTCTTTCTCATTCTTATGCCTACCTTACCATACCCTGTCTTATCTTATCCCACATCTCTTTCTTTCCCCGTTCTCCTCATCTTTCTTCCCATTTCTACTACACTATTTCTAAGATCACACAAGGTCTACTTCACATCGTGGTACCGTAACTAGATGGAAATAGAAGTATCCGAGACCTTGAAAGAGAGATTATCAATCGAGAAAATCTAGACTGTTGGTTCCGGCTAAGTTCATCAGTGATGAGCTATTGGAGAAAGATTACTTGAACTGGCGGTATGGGAATGCGTATGATTTTGACCAGGTGGGGAGGATTGAGATATAAGATGGATGAGTTAGATCCCGTGGATTATGTGTAGTATATGTATGAAGGCAGTGAAAAGTAAGGAGATGTTTATTCCTAAAATCAAAAATTGAAAAGGCTAGAGTTCCGGGGCTTGGATATTAAATCCTTTTCATTTCCCCACCTCATCCCATCCATCAAACCACTAACCCCCTTCAATAAAACACAAACATCTTAATCTCAATACTCTCCCTAGCCTCCTCCCCAACAAACTCCTCATCCACAAATGCACTATGCGGCACATTCCACCCCCCCTCCCCATTATCAAACTGCCTAAAAACCAACACCTCCCCCGGCGCCTGCTCCCTAAGATAAACCCACCTATGCCCCCCCCTCCACTCCACCTTCCCCATCTCATGCCAAACACCCCCCCTAAAAACCATTCTACTAGGTTTAATCTCCTCTTTCGAAGGACTCAGACTCTGCCAATCGAGGATCGCGAGCGGGTCTTTGGTTATGCGTTTCAAGGGGCGCCAGAGATTTAGGATTTGGATTCGAGAAGCCTGGAGACGGGAGCGTTCAGCCTCGTCTGGTATCACGTCGGAGAGTTGTTTCAGCGCGCCGGTGGGTGTCGAGTCCGTGTGCACGCTTAGGGCTGGAGAACGGTTTTCGGCGCCTTTGGCGGTGTCGGATGCGTAGCAGCGGATGCGGTGGGTGAAGACTTGGGTTTTTTTTGCGCCGGTTCTATGGAATCATTAGCTTTGATGATGCACATCATCTACCTATTACTCTGGGCGAGAAGGATTTATTTCCTTGTTCAGTAGAAGGAGAATAGGACTGAGGTTTTAGATGGATTAACCTACATTCTCTTAACTAATTCCTCGGCCCGAGGAATCAAAATCTCTTTAATCTCATCCTCTGTCTTCGCATCTGCTAGTCCCTCTACCTCATCTTTCACATACATGAATCCGTTTTTCTCCAAAGAGAAGGAATCTTCGTATCCTCGGATGTTTTCGATGTCGATGTGGTGGGGTTGGTCTAGTTTTTGGAATTCGGCGTATTTGGTGGCGATGTCTGGGTCTGTGAAGTCGAGGGTTGGGATAGGGCTTGTTTGGGGGGTGAGGTAGTTTAGGGTTGTGGGAGTGGTTTTTGGGGAGGTGGTTGTAGCGGTGGTGGTGGTGGTGGTTGTGGCCATTTTGGGTGGTGTGGTGGGGGGTTCGGGGTTTAGAGTGTGGGAGAGGGGCGTTTATGGGTTTTCAAGTGGAGTGCAAATATTTGGGGTTTGAGATGTGGTTTGAGGGTTTCTTATATTCGGCCATTTTGTGGGTTGGAGTGGTTTGCTGGGGTATTCTTCTTCTCCGTCTTCTCTCTCGTACTCGCTCTCGTATTCCAACGGCGACCAGCGTACCTGCAGAAGCGGCTGCATAATGACGAATCCGGACAAGCTAAAGGCTTGGTTTCGCGTGGTGGGGGAAGTGCAATCCGTTAGTAACCCGGCAAGATCTATAAGTTGATTCCGGGGTATCTACATCAATATATTCACCCAGATATATATACAAGAAACGTAGTATACGCTAGATTTCCAAAAACGTCATATCCAATCAATCTTCTGCCATCCACTAAGAAACCACCATTCCTTACCCGCCGTCTCCAACACCCGACAATATTGCCCCAGCACCTTCCTCATCCCCGGATCCTCGTTCCCGGCTAACGCTTCAATGAATGCGGCGTCCAATCGTATCGGCCATACGCAAACCAACCGTAGGGTAGAATGCACGGAATTACTAATGCAGAATTCTATCCCAGCGAGAAGCTCGTACGATGCCACGGTCGCCAGGTCCCTGGGATCGATGGCGCTGTAATCTTGTAAGCGGAGATCAGCTAGGATATCCTGGAGGATCTGGGGCGGGACGGGAGGGTTCAAGGTTGGTCGCAGGAGCGCGGATACGGGACCCGTTGCTATCAATGATTCTGCTCTTTCTACGATTGTTTTTAGCCCGCGCAGGAGATGGAAGATGTGGATGAGTGCTTCTATTGAATTCGGACTACCCGATGGATTATTAGGGTCCGGCGTCAGCGGCTGTGCCGTATCCGCAAACGCGTTCACGGGTATCAACGTCGCAGCCACGAAGAGCGCGTGGCAGTTATCGGCATTGATATCCGATAAGGCGGTACGCATGCCCGTCACGGCCGCCGTCTGGTGGCTGGATGCTAGCAGGGCGTATCGGTGTCGAAACGTCGGGTTCACGTGGGCGAGATGGTAGGCGGAAAACGAGAGGATGCAATGCATGAGGAAACCGTGTCGGAAGGCTTCTTGTGGCACGATGTACCCCCAGGTTTGCTTCGCTTGATCGACGCCGGGGATGCTTAGGTAGGCGTGCGCGGTCCAATGGTGCATGAGCTCCAGATCTTGCATCCAAGCCGCGGTTTCTTCGATGCGGGAGCGGGGAACGGTGGTGGGTGGGTAAGCATAGTTTTGGGGTGGTGGTTGTGGGACAGCGGGGGCGGGGTTGGAGGAGGAAGAGGGGATGGTGGGCTGGGCCTGTGTATGATGTGGTTACATGGGTTAGGGGGGTTCTATGTACTGCTAGATGTTGTTGGAGAGTGTGGATCTGGATGCTGGGTTTGGGCTGATGGATGGATGTGATACATGGGCAAGATAGGTGGGGGACGTACCGACCCACTATTATCCGACCTCACCGACGCCGTTCTGGATTGAGATCGCCTTCTCCCTCTCT
>AJFL01002851.1:0-25553 GCA_000467735.1 Rhytidhysteron rufulum CBS 306.38
TTGATTCCCTCCCAGGGTTGAGGGTAATATGCTTTTTGGCAATAAGAGCTAATTTTCGAGTGAGGTCTTTTGGAAGTTTGAGGAAAGATGCAAGCCGAAACCAATCTTCCTTGCGAAGAATGAGACGGAGAGAACCCCTTGACAAATTGATTGTCTTTGCCTGAAACGACCCGTTGGCCTTGCCCCTGATCTTAGTACAAATACTCTCGATATACGGTAAGATCTCCTTTTGCAGTATCTCTAGCATAACCGCCGGTATGAACGCTGAATACCATAGATGGATCATCATTGGTGCGCTGGCTTTCGGATCGAAGTGAAGAGCGACAAGAAGGAGGATAGCACGTCGAGCTACGACCAGAAAGACTTTGTCGTTCAAAATCGCCGTACATTTACCTGTGTACTCTTCAGGAAGTCCAACCATGGTTTTGATAACATTCCTGTAGTCCCAATAGGCAGCGAACAAGATGTTCAATTATTCGCTAAGACCTTCAACACCTTCATTGTCTTTCATATTCACGACGTCGATTGCTGGCATGTTTCCCCACAAATAGTGATTATGACTGAAATTACTGAATTGCGATGCATCCGAGAAAGAGCCCATGAACGTGGGAGCATGATGCTCATAGATCCAGCCGGGAGCGTATTCGGGTTGCATTAGAGGGGACTTGCAATCAGCCTTATGGCGGCGCCAACGGTGCCTTTGACATTCCTTTGAGCAGTACTGAGACGCATCAAATTATTTGATTCTCGACATCCCACCGGGTATACATACCTGGACCAACTTGCATGCTCCGCAAGTGAGAGCTGTGGTATTCTGGCAAGGTGCAACCTCGCCATCGATGACCCGTTTGGTGTTGGCACAGAGCCGGGGGTTCAAGAATGGTTCCATGATCGTGGTTACCACGGTGGCGGCGGCGATCGCGAAGCATTTTCGGCGAGACGGTAGGGATGGTATAGAACGGAAGATTGACGTTTATCATTGTTTGCTTTGGTGTGCCTGTCAACCTCAGAATAGTTTAGCGCCTCACTTGCTGCTCCGGTAGAATCTCGGGGATGCCAAGTTTACGATGGTAATGAAGTTCAGCACAGCTTTATAATTATGAATAGCGAAAAGAGATCATGACAAAATTGGGTAGATTGTTATTGGATCATTCATATGAAAGCCATACGTCGATAGAACCGAGGGAAGAAAGAAATGCCCTGCTCTCACTTAGGGTTTTTACGACGGCTTCATTATCTTCACAGGCGGAAAGCGATATCGAAAAATACCCTCAATGTGATTCTGGATCAGCTTATCGGTGAACCGATTATACTTTGCAATACTGGCTACTTCCCCGCACCGAATAGTCCAATCCCCCCTTCCTCTCCCAATAGCAGCTCCATCCCCGGTTCCCCTTTCTCCATGGCCTTTTGATACCCCTCTCTCTTTCCAATTCTTCCCAACCAAGCCAACACGCCGTCATACCCCTTCAAACTAAACGGCACGAAGTGTCGAACTGTGGTCACCGAAAACGCACACATGATATCTGCAACGGTAAATTCCTTCCCAGCTAACCAAGCCCCAGTTTCTTTAAGTCTAGAATCGAGCTGCTTGACCACACGCTCGTGCCGGGCTACAAGTGTTTGTACGAGTGGATGTGTAGATGGTAGACCGGAAAGCGACATCATCATTCGCATGTTCGTGCTTGGTTGCAGGTCACCGTTCGCATAGTGAAACCAGTATAAATAGTTCGCGTAGTCCGGGTCCCCGGGTTTGAGTGCTAGACGCCCGTTGCCATAGACATTAATGATGTACTCGACAATGGCACTGCTTTCGGGTAGGGTGATATCACCATCCTGGAGAATGGGAGCAGCTTCTAGGCGGTTTCCTGGAAGACTTTTCAACGATGCAGGTGCGTAATGGGTGATAGGATCTCTTGTATGTTGGACGAGAGTGTAAGGGAGGGTAAGCTCCTCCAGAAGCCAGATAATACGCTCGGATTGAGAGATGTGAAGGTGGTGGAGAGTAAGCATGGTAAATTAGGTGGTTCAGGCTTTTCAGGGAAGCGAGAAGTCAAGAGGGTTGAATCTATTTCTACGGTAGAGAAGATGCCATGCTTATAAGTGTGCGGAGTAACACCACTTATCGGGGCGAATGCTCCTTTTGGTCGAAGATGATGTATTTAGTAGAAAAGTAGCTCTCTAAAGGGCCGAAACTAGTTACGCTTTATAAAATCGTCAGGAGACCGGAACGGATAGTAAAGTTACCGACTCGGTGTTTCTTATAGGCACGGCCTACAAATACGGATATGAGTTGCTCCGATTAGTGTTATCGTTACTTGATTGACAGGAAGGAATTCGATTTACTATGATGCCGACTTTCAACGCGCAGTTAAGAGAACTGGTGTGAAAACGAAAGCATTTCGTGTCTAACAATCTTAAATCGACGCAAATAATGCATCTACGTTTTTGTCTGTTTCTTCTCTTGTCAACATTGAAATGTAGCATGTAGCATCAGTAATGGTGGTAGAATTGGAGACCATAGAACTCTCGCTATCCAATGGCGATTTTGGAAATGAAAAACAAGATAAAATGCGTTTATAATGGTTTCATTGCAACATTTGTTTAATGCCTGGTCGCGTTATGATTCACGTATTTCTCCCGAAGATGGGGAAAAAAAAAAGGTCAAAAACATACAACAGCAGGTATTCGCTAATGGTCACCCACTTAACTACTAATCTGCCGGTTACAGGCTTATGGTCAGGGGAGCGGACGGGACCCGCAGTTTTCCTGCACCTATGGTCGTATGTGATTGAAAAGGAAAGATATGTAGTATATACCAGTGCGTTGTTTGCCAATCCATGGCTTATGGAACACGATGTAATTCACCTTAGGCAAACACACCCACCAGCTTCAACAATATCATCACCACCGTCAAATTTTATCATGCCAATACCCTGCATCATCAAGAAACACATCAAAAGCATGAATGAAAATTTAAAATCGCCATCCCATGGAATCATTCGTCCAGTATGCTCAAGGTGGTGGCAGATCGCCAAGCTGACGTAAAAGGGGAGAACAGAGGACGAAGTATATGTAAACCCTTTCTTCCATCGCTTTCTTTCCATCCCTTTTCTCCTCCTCTCACGTTTTTCATTATTTTGTATTCTTTCTTACTCTCGAATATCTTCAACCAATTTAACCCATTATCATACGATGGACTCCACCGAACTCAACCGTGTTCCTAGTTCCACACGAGATCGCACCGGCGTGCCTATCACTGCTGACCATAGCCAGAGATCATATGAGTTTCTCACAGGCTTTCGTCTCTGGAGTCTCATTGTTGCGATTATGTTGAGCATGCTATTGTTTGGGCTGGACATCAACATTGTCGCTACCGTTAGTACACCTTCACTCTCCGACGAGGCTTCACTCTTCCTCCTCTGCAGTACCTGTACTCTATTGACGAATCTACCACTAGGCCATTCCTACCATCTCCAACTCGTTCCACCACATCGAGGACATCAGCTGGTATGGCTCTGCCTTCCTCTTGGCCATGTACGTTCAACTCAATACCACCAAACATCTCTTCCCCACTGACATATTTACAAAGATGCGCCCTACAGCCTCTCGCGGGAAAGTTGTACACCTACTTTCCGCTCAAGGTACGGCATACCTACGCAGATCTTTACCCGTCTCACGAATCTAGTACACCTTCGTTACATTCTTCCTCATATTCGAGCTGGGAAATTTGGTTTCAGCCCTGGCGCAATCAAGCAACCAGATTATTACTGGCAGGGCTATTTCGGGTATCGGGGCCTCTGGTCTGACAAACGGTGCATTGGTTATAATCACAGCAACATGTCCGCCCAAAATGCGACCCATGATATCTGCCGCTGGCATTTCCATGATATCTATAGGTGGAATCGTTGGCCCACTTGTCTCTGGTGTCCTGGTTCAACACGTCGGATGGCAATGGTGTAAGTTTACAATGCCTTCCGCCTTTTACATCACTTAACGAAGTGCTGATCATCTCTACTAGGTTTCTGGGTCTTCCTTCCTCCAGGCGGTGTCACCATGATCATCATGTTGACGCTGTACATCCCAGAGCAGACGATGAAGCCGCCTTTGAGAGAAATCCTACCACAGCTTCACAAAAAGCTCGACTTCATCGGCTTTGGCTTATTCGCACTAGCTTGCACTATGTTCCTCACCGCTCTCAACTATGGTGGGACAGTCTACGCCTGGAACTCATCAACCGTTATCGGATTGCTCTGCAGCTCCGCAGTCACCATAGGTTTGTTCGTATCCTGGTCTATCCACATGCAAGACAATGCTCTCATGCCACCGCGAATGATGAAGCAAAGAGCATTGATAATCGGTTGCTCCATTTCGGCACTTCAAGGTGGTGCGACCATAATGATGGGATATTACTTACCCGAGTGGTTTCAGTCTATTAAAGGCGCCGATCCACAGACCTCAGGGATAGACGTGCTTCCAACAATGATCAGTCAGATTTTAGGATCTGGTCTTTCTGGTGGGCTTGGTGAGTCGGACATGCAAACACCAGATATTTTTATTATAATTTTACTGACCATCTCTAGTGCGCAAGCTTCATTATGTCCCTCCATGGGCAATTGGAGGAAGTCTCCTTACAGTCATCGGATCTGCACTGATGACGACGTTCAACCTGCATACCACCAAGGGCAAGTGGATAGGATATCAACTTCTAGCAGGCTTTGGACGGGGTGCAGCCCTCAACATGGTAACTCCACCCCTCGCATACAATCATGGTAGGCCGTCTGAGCTGACCTTTTCAGCCCATCATTTCGGTCCAGGAAGAGATGTCTGGAGAAGAGATCGCCGTTGCCACAGGTGCTATTGCACTATTCCAAAATCTCGCCGGTTCTGCAGCCATCACTATCGCTCAAACGATTTTCCAAAATGAGCTAGAGTCCGCTCTCTCCAAGCATGCGCAGAAGGTAGATGTAATATCAATTCTTAATGCAGGCGCAACAGGATTTCGAATTGTCACACCAGTTGACCAGCTTGCGAGTATTTTGGCTGCGTATAATGAGGCTCTTGTCAAAGTTTTCGTTAGTGGCGATATCACTCTGTATGAATTCCCTGCATTTCACTGATCGTTTGGCAGTTCATTCCTACAGCTACAGCTGGGCTGGCACTAATTCTTAGCTTTGGTTTTCCGTGGACGAAGGTTGGTGTCGACAAGAACAGTATTGCTCAGGAAGGTACCGATAATGATTAGGGGATGATCCCTCAACTTGATCGAACATCGGATAAGCCCAGCTACATTTTTTCATGGAGAAAATCTGACACTAGTGTTGGGGTTCAGCCAGTTTCTTAGGCAGAAATATCTTTCTTCGTTTATGCATCTACAATGCTTTATTTACATAAATAATGAAATGCACGCCCATTCATCGCTCGTCTCATCCTCTTCTATTCCGCTGCCACTCCATTAGTCTGAACACCATTCGTCAGTGCCCCATTAGTAATAGACTCATCAGCCACAGCTCCATCTACAACCTCGCCGTTCGTTACCCCATTCATGTCCCGTTCATTATCGACACCCACATCCACCTCTTTCTCACCACCTCGATTCACTGCACCCACCTTCGCAGCCATGAACTCACTCTTCATAGCCAACAACTCCGCAAACTCAACCAGAGACGTACTCTGCAGGATCTCAAAGACGGAAACCTTCGCCTTAATAACGCTACTGAACCAATTCCGCAATTCAACAGCAACCAAAGAATCGACGCCGTATTTCGACAACGGCAATCCGACGTCGATTTCCACGAGTGGGATGTTAAACACGTCAGCCAGTTTCACCGACAACGCATCAAGAAGCACCTTGGAAGCCTCTGACACCGTGATACTCGGCGACGATAATGCACGTACTAATACAGCCGTGGACCCTGTATTCCCCGCCGCAGCAGCTATCACGCGTCCTCGTCTATTCGCCAGCTGAAGAGCCCCGAATCGTCGATCTCGCATCCGGTTCTCCTTAGCCCATGACTGCGCTGTAAGTTCTGTGATTCCCATGACTACTTGGCTATCCTCGGGGGTCTTGCGTTTAGGCTCTCGGATGGCAGATTCGATAAGACGAAGAACAGCCGCGACGTCTACTTCACCGAAACCAAGTTTCGCGAATCGAGAGAGGATTCCTGTGTCCCCTCCATCGACGCGATTTTCGACGTACCCGACCTTTCGGATGACGCATAGGTCGATAGTAACGGCTGGGAGGGAGTGTGCGGTACGGTGTCGAGAGAGTGCGTCTTGGTAGGCGTTGCCGGCGGAATAGTTTGCTTGGGAGGTACCGCCGCAGACACCAAGTGCAGAAGAGAGGGTGATTAGGAAGGAGAGGTCTTTAGGGAGGTGGGTGTGTAGATTGCGGGAGCTGTTGATTTTGGGGCGCACGGCATTGCCCCATTGGGCGTAACTCATGTGTTCGAAGACAGTGTCCTGGGTAGTGTTAGTGGAATCGGGTCAAGATGATAGAGGATGGAGGGGAAACGTACATCTAATACCATGGCACCATTCACCACACCCCGGATAGGTGGTAAGGTACGAGCGCACTCAGTAAGGAAGTCAATAACATTCTTCTCATCCGTGACATCGCAGTCCCGGACATGCACCTTGCAGCCCATGGCTACTCCTTGTGCTTGGAGCTTGGAAGCGTTGGGATGAGTAGTGGCGTGGCGGGAGACGAGGAGGAGATGTTTGGCGCCTTTTGAGATCATCCACTCAGTGACAGAACAGCCAATGCCGGTTACACCTCCGATGATCATGTATGTGGCAGATGCATCATCTAGGGAGATGGGGCGTGGGCGTGAGATGACCTTAGGAATCGATTATTATATGAACGACAAATAGAGATGAGTTGAGTGGACATACCTTGACTTTATCTTCGGAACCTGGAACGAGAATCAACTTCCCGATATGCTTCCCAGCCTGCATCAAGCGCATAGCCTTCTCGATATCTGAAATTGCGTACTGCGTTATAGGGAGGATGGGTGTCTTCGCTCTCTCATGGCAGATACGTACGCTTTCCGCAATGGCCTCTCGTGTGAGAAGGCGGTTATACTCGCGCAGTTGCATGAGGTCAACGCTGGCAAATGTTGCACAGCGCGTGAAAGGAGTCATGTCTAGCCGGCGTGCTGCCTCCATGTCCATCTTACCAACTTCGATGAACCGCCCAAACCTTGCAATGCAGTCCCAAGTAACCTTTAACAGCGCTCCTGATAAGGAATTGAGGACTACATCGACTCCTTTACCATTCGTTTGGGACATAATAGTATGGGCGAAGCTGGAATCTCGACTGGATAAAATGTGGTCGAGTGGAATACCGTACTGTTCGGCTAGAAGATCGCGCTTTGTTTCAGAGCTGCAGGTAGCAAATACTTCAGCGCCTGCATGCTGAGCTAAGACTACGGCTGCCTGACCGAAGCCTCCAGCGGCGGCATGGATGAGTACAGACTCTCCCTTTTGCAACCTCGCAATATGGAAGAGTGAGTGGTATGCAGTTGCGTACGCGACAGGAATTGTTGCTGCCCACTCGAAGGACATATCATCTGGAATCTTAACAACACTGGTCCAGTGTGCCCGCGCAGTGCTTGCATACCGACCAGTATTAAAGCTGGTAACCCTATCTCCAACCTGCAAGCCACTCTCTTCCGTATCCGGTCCCATACGCGTGATAATGCCGCCACATTCGTGCGCTAGGAACGTCTCATCAAGTTGGCCCAATGCGACCAAAACATCCCTGAAATTCATCCCGAATGCCTTCGCTTCCACTTCCACAAATCCGCTTGGAACCTCGCCAACAAGGTCAAGCTTATCAGTGAAATACAGATCACTTAGAAGACCTGATCGTGACGTCTCCCACACGAGTGGTCGACCTGGTTGTAGGAAGGGCTGGAGTTCCGGGGTTGGTTCGGTGTCTACATCACTGCAGAGTTGGCTTTGTACTTTATCAGGAATAAGACGAACCACGCGAAGCATGGAATCTTTCACTGAGTATTCGCATTCAATGCCTGCCTCGTCGATGGTGTCCTTGAAGTTCTGCTGTAGGACGTGGAGAATGTGCGGGATTTTGTCCGCGGTCCATGCATTGCTGCCGTCTGGGGTTTGCTCAAAGTCGAGGTGGACGTACCGTCGACTTGTATCTTCTATTCGCAATGTTCGGAGGAGACCTTGAGTTGCTGCAAAGGATGGCTGGGCTGAGTCAACTAGGCCTCCGGAACTCAACCATAAGACACCTCGACTATTGGTGACGAGGTTGCGCAGTCTCTCGAAGGAAGCTTCTTCTATTCCGTCCAAGAATGGTCGCTCTAATTCGGCGGTAAATATGCAAATCTTGTCCTCTGTCACCACTTTGTCGAGGCTCTCGATGGATGGCGCAATCCCAGTCTGCGCTTGAATTTGGCTAGAAAGCTGCGAAAGCCATAGTTGGGGAGGACTCTGCGTTTTGTCGTGTACAATGACAATGGGTCCCTGGATGCCCTCATTCCCTACAGCAGTGGATAGAATAGTGCTCGCTGACTGGAACTCCTCCTCCTCGTAATCGTAGATGTCGAAATCGATGCCGCTGAAACCAGTTTCTCGGAGCAATTGATCCCATCTTTCAATGGAAACATTAGGGCTCCTATCTCGATCTGATTCTTCACCCAACCACCAGCCGGGGAGTGGACCAAACGCGACTTGCGTATCCAAGCGATCTTTGGTAGACTCGATCAGTAGGAGCTTGCCACCAGGCTTCAGTAGCTTTCGAACATGTGACAACGTCCTCTTGAGGTTTTTGGTCGCGTGTAGAACCATGGCTGCAACAATAAGATCGTAAGCGTTCTCTTCGAAGCCCTGCGCGATGGGGTCATCCTCGATATCAAGCTGTTTGAAGTCCATCAGCCCTTCCCACGCGGCGAATTTCTCACGTCCAGCGGCAAAAAAACCCTGTGAGATATCCGTAAAGGTGTAATGGCCAACAAGAGAGCCTTCCAACCCTTCCTTCTTTCCCCTTGCATCGAACGCTTCGAGCACAGTCTTGGTTCCTCCACCTGTGCCTGCACCAATCTCCAGAATGTTGGCCCCGGAGTCCTTCATGGCGTACATCTCAGCCAATATGCCCGCATGTTTGTGCACACGACTGGTAGCCGCATTGGTATCACTGTAGTATTGGTTTAGGAGGTTCCCTTCCATCATCAGCTCCAGAGTCGTGACCTCTCCCCTCAAAATCGAGGCAAGTTTCCGTCCAACGCGAACGAGTAGTTTATCCGTCGCACTCGCTGCATCGAGCTCATCATACAGCATTTCTCTCATTCCCTTAGAAGCCTTTGACCACGTCTTACTTCCTGCACGCAATTCCCCTTTATCGGCGAGTACGACGACCGACTTCATCCATTCGTAAAAGAGTTTATGATGCCAAACCCATCCACTGGTATCTGTGTTTTGGGATTCGGTCTCGGAAACTGCATCATGAATGAAATAGAAGGATGCACGAACACGTTTCCTTTCTTCGTCGATCTCGCTTTCTTCCATTGGTATCCGCATAGACTCTTTTATGGTAGCGGGAACATTGTGTAGGATGTCGAGCTCCCAACAGCTCTTTGAGCATACGCTTGTTGCTTCTGGGGTATCGTCGTCTTTGTCGCGGGGTACGGCTTGGCAGAAGAAATCTTGGATTTGGAAGAATGATCCGTCGGGTTTATCATTGTCGGTATTAATGACCGAAATATTGGAGGTTAGGCCTCGACGGTTGAGTTTGGATATCTCAGTGAATGCTTGAAGCTTATCGCCACCCTGCCGCTTGAAATCCTTTGGGATAAACATGGTGCGAATAGAGCGAGGAAGCACTATTTCATTGCGAAGCCTGGCATCGGGTAAGCAGCTGAAAGTCGATTGGAAGATGGAATCTAGAGTTGTTGGGTGGAGGACGTAATTATGGTTTGTAGTGGCAATATCTGAAACGACAAAATTGGTGATGCCCTTGCCATTTGTCGCTTTGATGTCGACGAGATTCTGGAAAAGAGGACCATGTTGGATGCCCATCTCGTGGAGCTTAGAAAACAGCGATTTGATATCCACACTCTTGATCTCAGTCTCATTGTTCGAGACAAAGAATGAGCTCTCAGACGGAGGAACCAACTCGCGGGTTGTGGCGGCTTTAACTGCATCGCCTGTCTCGACGGAGATATACCCCTTGCAGTTTTCAACCCACAAATCTCCATTTCCCAAGGAGCACAGCTCGAACTCATACCAGCCGACATGTTCAAGCTGCTTATCGTCGCACTGGCGGAGACAAAGCTGAGTCTCGACCGCCGAGGACTCTGGGATCACCAACGCATTCATGATCTCAACATCTCTTAACCGATAGCCTCTAATTGTCTCTTCTGAGGGATCCGTCAGCAGTCGGATTGCTTCAATTGCCATGGCGATGTAGTTCGCTCCTGGAAGGACAATCTTCGATTCTACCTGATGGTCTCGGAGCCATTCCACATCAGATAAGCGGAGGAAATTTCGCCAGGTAGGCGTGATACCCGTTGCAGGAGTGAACTGAGTTCCAAGCAATTCATGCGGTGGGAATTTCTTAGATCTCAACTCTCTACTGAGTCTCGGCTCATCCCAGTACCGGGTCCTATGATTCCAGGGATATGTTGGTAGGTCCGGGACGAAGTGTCTCGTTCCACCAGAGGGAAAGTTCACTGCGTCTAAGGACACGGGGTAGTCGCGCTTTAGCAGCTCGCACACGGCCTCTTGCATCGTTTCGATAGCGTTAACTGGCCTTCTCAGGCACGAGACATATGGCATCTCGGTACCTCTTGCCTTGAGGATTTGCCGGATGGGTCCTGAGAGTGTGCTATGTGCTCCGATCTCGAGAATCATATCAACATTCGCACCATCTGGACCGTAACACATGGTCTCGAAGGCTTGACTGAATAAGACAGGACTGGTAAGGTTGCGAGCCCAGTGAGAAGGGGACAAGGCCTTTGCGGAAGTGACCAGTCCTCCCGTTACTGGCGACGCGAAAAGTACCCCTTCCCAGCTCCTCGGTGTCTCGGGAAGAATGGTTCGTAGACAATCGGTGTACTCATCAGCGATTTGCGACATGTGGTTGGAGTGGTATGCCAATGGAACCTTGAGCTTCCTGGCAAAGACGCCATCCTTCTCCAAGCGTGTTACGATCTCGTTTAGAGCTTCCAGATCACCAGAGAGGGTAACACTGTTCGGACTGTTGATACAAGCAACGGTTACTTGCCCACCTGCAGGTATGTCCGTAATGTATTTCTCGACAGACTCTACGCCAAGCCCGACAGCAGCCATGCCACCCTTGTGAGTGCCGAGTTTCTGGAGTTTGACGGCAAGCTGTCCCCGATAGTAGATGACACCGAGCGCTTCCTTGAAGGATATTGCTCCAACTGCGTACGCTGCTGCGATCTCACCGCTGGAATGACTGGTTACGGCTGAAGGGGTAATGCCCCACGAACCGAGCAGGTCAACCAGACATAATTGAATAGCGACTGTTGAAGGCTGGCTGATATCCACCTCGTTTACACGGGTTGAGTGTTCATCGCGCATCAGCTCATCTGTATCATTGCATCAGTATCATGTCACCAAGTTAAGGTCGAGAAGCACATACCAAGCAAATTCCAGCCAGCCCCAAAGTCCTTCAAAATTTCTCCCGCTTCTTTTATCCGCATTCCGAAAATAGGATACTGTGCAATCAACTCCCTCCCCATGGCATACCATTGCGCGCCCTGTCCGTTAAACACAAAGCCCAATCGTTTTACTGGTCTCCTGGTTGAATTCACTGGTTTTGTGGCTGGTGATTCTAAGCGCTCACATAGCTCTTCGAGGCTTTGAGCTGGGACGGCGACAATCCATGGAAGTAATGAGCGCCGCTTCACGAGAGTGTAGGCAAGGTTACCTGGTGAAATGGAGTGGGTGTTTTCGAGAGATTTCCGGATGTAGTTAGCAAAATTGTTGGCCATGGCTTTTACGGCGGTAGAGTCTTTGGCGCTGAGGATGTAGATGAGGGAGTGATTTGATGTGTAGCTTGTGACGCCGTTGCCATTGCCGTTAATTAGAGGGGATTGGAACTGGGGTTGGGCAGGTGCGCGCTCCATGATTACACTGGGATAAGTTAGTATTATTTGATTAAAAGCATAGGAGGCATGATGAGTCAAATATAATGCGTCGAAACTACTTACTGAGCATTAGTCCCACCATACCCGAAATTATTAATTGAAGCACGAAGCAGCTTATCCTTCGGCCAGGAAGTCAAGCGTGTCGGCACTTGCATATGCCATTCTTTCAGGGGAATGCTCTTATGTGGGCTCTCATAGTTCAAGTTGGGTGGTATCACTCCGTCACGAAGAGCGAACGAAGTCTTGATGACAGATGCAATGCCGCTTACAGGTTCTGTGTGGCCGATGTTGGTTTTCACAGAACCCACCCATACTGGATCCTCAGCTTCGCGGCTCTGGCCGAACGTTTTTGCAAGGGCCTCAGCCTCTATGGGATCACCAGCTCCTGTGCCTGTCATCTATGAAAGTATTAGTGGAAATGATACCGAAGCTGACTTCCAGATAATGAAATCATAGGTCTGAATTGACCACGCGCATGATGTTATCGAAACCGAAAGAGAGATCAATTCGCCAAGAGAACGATTAACTTACGTGCGCTTCAACGTATCCGGTTTCTCGGATATCAAGACCTGCCCGTCTATACGTCTCTTGTATCAATTTGATCTGAGCATCCATAGACGGAGACGAGATAGTAGCCGTTTTCCCATCCTGATTCAGTCCACTCGCTCTAATGACGGAATGGACGCGATCACCGTCGCGTAATGCATCATCGAGGGGCTTCAGAATGAGTACTGCGACACCTTCAGCACGACCAAAACCATTGGCTCGTGAGTCCCAGGCAAAACATCGACCATCTGGACTGAGAACACTACATACTGTCAGTGAGACCTTTTAGTAGTAACAGTAATACTTACCCCAATGTCGACATGGCGATAAAAGAGTCTACATTTAGAAGCGCATCGGCACCTGCAACGACGGAGATATCCGAATCCCCTGACCAGATGCTTCGACAAGCTTGATGTAAAGCAACCATGCTACCCGAACACCCAGTGTCTATCGACATACTAGCGCCGCGTAGGTCATAGAAGTGGGAAATGCGGTTTGAAAGCATGGCAGTACCAACTCCCGATGTGGAGTTCGAGAGGAGATCAGGATCTCGAACTTGTACTTCATGGTAGTCTTTGCTGAAGACTCCTGTGAATACGGAAGTATTGGACCCGGCGAGGTTCTCCACCGGGATGCCAGCTGGGGATTGGTTTAGTGAGAGACACCGAATTATGAATGTAGGGGGAGAACTAACCATCCTCGGTTGCTTCGTAGAACCCTTCTAGCAAGAGTCTCACTTGCGGATCTAGAGCCTAATGAGAGAATCAGCATGGAGTAGAGATGGAAACAGGTCCAAGACATACCGTGGCTATATCAGCCGAAAATTTGAAGAAGCCAGCATCGAACAAGGAGATATCTTCGCTCAAGAAGTAACCTCCCTTGACATTCGTCTAGTTGGAAAGATGTGAGTACCAGAGTAGGGTGATGATATCATGAAGACGCTATGTCGAAGGAACATGACGCAGGGGCGTAACATACTCGACCGGTTTTCTGTGGATTCTTATCATACCAAGCGTTAATATCGAACCTTTCTTTGGGAATTGGTGACCATCCATCTTTGCCGGCTACACAAAGATCCCACAGTTTGGAAGGACTGGTAGCGTCTCCAGCAAAGCGACAGCTCATACCGACAATGGCAATTGGGAAGTCGACCTGAGGTCTAGACGGCGGGGCAGGGGTATCATGGGAAGCTCCATTTCCATTGGGTAAAGAGTGTGAATGGCCATTTGGCATTGAGTGAATGTCGGAGTGGATGGCCATGGTGTCGTTGAAGCTGATGCTAGTGTGTTACTGTGATTGAGGGCTGAAGCAATTGACAAGCTGCGGGGGTTATGTTAAGCTTTCCATTGAGAAGCACTGCCCCGTGAAGGAATGATGACACCAAGTCACATGAGCTGCACCCATATCGCAACATCCTGGAACCATTGGACATTGCTTGCCGATTCCAGGCGGTGAGGTTGGTATGAGGACATTAGACCGAAGGAGGATGCTGATGGAGGCAGTGCTTGGACGTCTAGATCGTGGACGTTGCATCTGTGGGGCCTGAGAATAGGATTTGTAGAGTAGACTGCACGGTGCAGAAAAAGACGAGGCGCATGAGTTCATTCCTTTCGGAGAAAAATCGCGTGGTTCTGGGAGTTCCCTGCATGATGGTGGCCTTGGTTGGATGCAACAAACATGATTTGGTATAACTTTAGATCATCCATCGTTCTTCCATCGCGATATCAAACAAGGACATGCAGGGTAACATTCAAGCGAAGAGGGTTGCTATATATAGGTTTATCAGCCGTTTGAGAAACGGGTCCACCAAGATGGAGTTCCACAGCGGTCCGTTGGAGCAGATCCCAGAAGAGAACTAATGACTAAACGTGGATGGATGCTGACACGCAACCTTAGGTGAAATCTTTGTACGTGCGTCCTGAAGCACCCGAGATTTCAGCGCGGCTGTTCCTTCTCTTTCACAATCCATTGAAATGCACTCACCAGACGTACGCACGCCAAACATCTCAAAACCGCAGTCCGTTTCGATCCGGAGTTGAGTCGAGTCGAGTCGTAATGTCCGCTACCGCAGAATCCCTGCCTATCGAGCCTATCGAAGATACATCCACCACACATCTGAATGTAGTCGCGGACGAGCAGCAGGAGCAGCAACAGTATCCGTCTGGGCCAGGTTTTTGGCTGACAGTATTTGCGCTCTGCCTGGGCGGTTACCTCGTTTCCCTGGTCCGTCTCTCGTACTCCCAACATAGCCAACTTCACTGGCACTCTCTCCAACACTCACACCTCGTAGGATAGCACAGTTGTAGCCACAGCAGTGCCCGTCATCTCGGATGAATTCAACTCGCTCGCAGACATCGGGTGGTACAGCAGCGTGTACTTTCTCACCATGTGCATGCCGCAACTGCCCCTCGTCAAGCTCAACGACCGATACCCGATCCGATGGACTTACACCATCGCCATGGCCATCTTCCTTGCTGGCTCAGCGGTGTGCGGGGCTGCGCCCAACTCAGGAGCACTGATAGCCGGGCGGGCCCTGGCAGGACTGGGGTCTTCGGGCCTGCTCGTCGGCACCAACGCTCTAGTGCCGTACCTAGCACCAACAGCGAAACGGCCCGTCTACTTTGGCTTGTTTGCCGGGGCTATGGGGCTTGGGATTGGCAGTGGACCCTTGATTGGGGGTGTGTTGACGGAGGACGTTACGTGGCGTTGGAATGCAAGTGCTCTAACTCTCTCTCTCTTGCATCACCCTCCCTCATCCATTCAACATGCATCTCCCCCACTAAAACCTTCCCACATAGCTTGCTTGAACCCGGCTGACGATACACCCGCCAGTTCTATATCAATCTACCGATTGGGGCTTTCATCTATGGCGTCTTCTTCTTATTCGTCCACCCGAAATCACCAACCCACACCCTGGTTCCATGGCGCGCGTTCATCCAGACGTTACATCTCCCGAGTCTCGTCTGCCTAACTTCTGCCATTGTGTGTCTGCAACTAGCTCTACAATGGGGTGGCACCACATATTCGTGGAACAATGCTCGCATTGTGGTGCTTCTGGTTCTATTTGGTGTCTTCGCCATTTGCTTTCTTGCCAGTGAAACCTGGCTGGGTGATAATGCGATGATGCCAGCACGCATCATGAGGCAGCGGAATGTCATTTGTGCCCTTTTCTTTTGCTTCTGCGGCAATGGGTCTGCTACTGTCCTCACCTACTATTTACCGATGTAAGTTAATTTACTATGCACGTCATCATCGCATAATGACAGTTCGCAGCTGGTTCCAAGGAGTGCAAGGAGACACCCCCATTGAATCGGGTGTCCACACTCTACCACTTGTAGTAACTGCCGTCATCACCACTATCCTTGGTGGTGCACTCATGACCATTTTTGGACACGTTGGACCCTTGATGGTAGCTGGATCTATTTTCAGTGCTGTAGGTGCAGGACTCATAACCACGTTCCAGGTCAACACAAGCACCGGTAAATGGATTGGCTTTCAACTATTGTACGCTATAGGATCCGCTGCAGGTCGATTATGTCCGAGTGTTTGTCTGCAGAACATTCTTGACCCCAAGGACGTCTCGTATGGATATACCCTCGTCACCTTCATCTCCTTCATCGCCGGGTGAGTCTCGAATATCGCGAATTCTATTTGTTACTAATGGTACGCAGCGCTATCTTCGTATCCGTCGCCCAAGCCCTCTTCTCGAATTTCTTCATCAATGGCTTGAACGACCTTGGATTACCTGCATCTGACACGACTGGAGCCATGGCAGGCGGTGTACGCACGATTACGAACGGACTGCCAGAGGAGGTCAAGGTAAAAGCGCTTCGAATCCTAAATCATTCGCTCGTGGATGCATGGCGGTTGCCATTGGTGCTTTCCTGTCTCAGTATCATCGGAGCATTGGCGATTGAGCACAAAAGGATTCGAGGAACGCCTCAGGGAGGGAAGATGGGGAAGTGAAATGCCTTAGGAAGGGTATTGGCGGTTAGGATTGGCAGTGACGAAAATTACATTGATTACATTCGAGATAGAATGCGAATTTGTGTCAATTTCACACACATTTAGATCCTCCGCGCTAGCAGAGGGGTCTTGATGCGGTGACAAGCACATATGGCGTGAGTTTGCACAATTTTATCTTATCTTGCTATTCAATGATGCCTTTTGAAAGTATCCGGGCGCTTCTCCCATATACCGCTAAGCTAATAAGGAGTCATGCCCTTGACATAAGGAGGTAGGATGCGCATAAGGCTTGTTCCTTAGCGGACTTGGTGAGAGAGGTTCCCGGATACTTTTGAAAGGCCCCAGTCGTGCGAAAGCACTAAACAGGGGCTAAGATACTAAAAGTGTGTTGATACAGGATAAGATGATTCCTGTACCACGATCATCCAGGCCACAGTTTGGCAGGCTCGGAGACTTTCGTGTGTGATTATACTATTCCCTCCAAAGTGGATCCTTACGTGTACGCTCCCCCCACCCAGCTCCTCGGGTCCGAATCACCGAGAACCTGCACTCTGGTCCCGCTGTAGTTCAAAATAAAAAACTTTAAGGTTACTCACTTAGAACAGTTATAATTACTAAAAACGACCTAAACAATTTACCGTAGCATTTCCATGTAACTAGTAAGTGGGTCTAGGTTTACGCAACCGTTGTCCCTGCCAAGCTCCATAGTTCATCCATCGCTTCTGATAGCCTGCAATACCTGATCCTCAAGGAACGATTAGCTTGCTTTGCGATCATCAGGATTGCTTAGAAGGAAAGTTTATATGGATTAGGTATCTGAGACTTATCACTTTGCGGTACATTGTGCGATATTGCGATACTGACAATGGAAAACTCCGCGACATTTATTTGTCATACGCATGTATGCATGATTCAGTATGAGTTGTCTTGGACAATCAAATTCTCACCGCGTCGGGTCTGGCCGACCCCGAGATATGCCACGATGTTATCATAAAGTACTAATCTTATCTTTCTGACCCAATTTTCTGGGCTTAGATTGGAGGAGAAAATACGGAGAATGTAAGGACGAGACACAATACTCCGAAAAAGCTTGACGAGGCTTAGCTATCCACCTTAGCCCCCAATATATACATTCCACCGAGCAACTCCGACTCGCTCTCCAGCCATCCCAAGCCTTCCACTCATCCTACGGATAATCCTACACCTCAAAGGCATACCGTCCAAACTCCTCACTGGCAAGTAAAATACTCCACTCATCCTCAAACATACTAAGAATAAACTCAATCCCGCCATGTTTCTTCCGCGGCAAAATATAGCAAGCAGCCACCTGCGCTCGATTCCGATTCCCCATCAATGGCCGCGATCCCTCCGGCCTCCCTCCATTCGTAAACACGGTATCTCCGAAGCTAGTGGTGTCTTCAGGGAATAGCAGCATTGACGACATTAGCCACGTGTTTTCTAGCGCTACGTACCGTGGTGGTTGCAGGGTGTCAAGGTCTGGGATGGAGTTAACAAGCATGTAAGCATCCATGATGTTCTCGTGCGTGATGATGCGGGCGTTGCTGCGGATGGCTTGTGCCACTGTCGCGATGCTTGCTTGTGGGTCTAATAGCTCGGAAAGCGGGATTGTGGGTCGGTGGTGGAAGATGCAGTTTCCCACATAGAATGGCGGCAATGACTGCGAGAAACTTGGACGTGCGTCGTGAACTACCTGCACTTCGACTGGTACTTGAATATCTGCCTCCCTTGCATCATCGCTTTTCTGGGCCGATATGCGTGCTTGCATGAGAGCGCGCCAGAGGAGCGCAAGCAGCACGTCGTTTCCAGAGAGGTCCGTTGTACCTAGCTCCCCATTTGCTTTGGTGCGCAGCGTGGTGAATGCCGAGGATGACATGTAGAAGATCTTGGACGTCATCTTCATATCCCGCAGTGGTGGTTTGATCCGTGGAGGCGGGACTAACCCATCATCGCCGTCTTTCCTAGGAGCTTCCAACCCAATCAACTGCCAGGCCGCGGGATCAACGTCCGAAACAGCATGATTCGTCTTCTCCTTCTCCCATATTCGTGCCAGGAGCGTGCGATCCCAGCTCTGCTCCGGTAATATGGGGCTAGGGGCCGTTAGACCCTGCGATTCCAACGAGAGGATTCGACAGTGCTCGCCCCAGAGACGGAAAAACACCCCCATACCAGTGGCATCGCATGCAGAATGCATGACCGAGGTAACGAGCAGGCATGCACCGGGGATGAAATTAGCCTGCGCTGCAACGACCGCGATGCCTGTGTCGACATTCGATTGCGCATAGGATAGCGACACCCAATTCAACTCCCCATCCTCGAAGGCATCGAGGGGGAATCCTCTGGCTTTCAGCTCTTCATACGAAGTCTCGGAGTCGAGGTCCTTGTAGCGGAGTTGGTGGCATTTTGGGTCGATATCCTCGAGGTTTGAATTGTATCGGATTTCAAGACGACCGGGTCGGTAACCGGGGGTAATGGGGGACATACGGTGAACCGTTCCATTGAGCCATGGTGCCTGTTTGAAGGCGCGGTGCATGCCTTTTTGTAGGTGTGCGAAGACTTGTTGGTGACTTACCCCGGGTTTGATGCCGAAGTAGACGACCCCTGGGGGATGCACTGGGGGTGCGAGATGGTCCAATGGGTCTAGAGGAACATGGATGGTGTTTGGAGACATTTTGATAAGTATTTCTCATCAATCTACTATTTAGGGGAGTGAGGTTTGAGTTCTCTTGTTAAGTATATATTGGTGTAGATGGAGACGTGAAGATAGAAGCTTTTTTTAGTACCTCTAGATTTGGGGGATCACAATAATGACACACCGAGTAAGTGACAAGCTCTCGGCCCGAATGTGACGTGGGAACTCTATGGGACATGCGTAACGGTCATTATTGGGACCATCCATGTATGGATGCATGTTGGTTTCTCCAACATTTCTTTTTTTAGTTCTTAGCCCGTGCATGCTAAGATACACCTGGTGCCTGTCGTCTTGTCTTCGCATCATCCCACCATTAACACCGCCACCATTTGAAAGTGTCATCAAGAATTCCTACGTTCATGTCCCGTCTATCCTTTCACCTGTTTCGAGTCAATCGAAACCTCGTCTCGACCACCTCGTTACCATGGGCGTCGGCGCATTCCAAATCACAACGCTAATTGCGGTCTCTCAAGTTCTCCTGATTACCAAACTACCCCGCCATGATCTCCCCACCGCCTATCAAAATGTTTCACTCCCATCTCTAATCATCGTAATATTCGCCCTCAATTATGGCGTTCTATTTCTCTATCTTCTCGTTATTTATCCCAATTTCATTGACCCATTTCGCCAGCTTCCAGGACCAAAGGTATCCAATTCCCAATACACCAATGTTTGCTTTAAATAAAAATAGCTGACAAGCGCCATCTACCCAGTACGGTTACATATTCACCCTCCGCACCCTCCACGCCCGTATAACGCGAACCCGCCTCCCCATCGAACTCTACACGACACTCGCCCAACAAACCCCTAACAATGGAATCCTCGCACTCCGCGGCATCGGCAAAACAACCCTCCTCCTCACAAAGCCAGCTCCAATATCCACCGTCCTAGTTTCCCAACGAAATGACTTCATCAAACCCCCAATAATTCGTCATTTCCTAAAGACTATTCTGGGTGATGGATTAGTTCTCGCGGAAGGCGATGAGCATCGGTTCCTAAGGAAGAATACCCAGCCAGCGTTTACGCCGAGGAATATTCGCGCATTGTATCCCATGATGTGGGGAAAGGCCAAGGTGATGATTAAGGCATTGAAAGAGGAGAGTAATAAGAAGAACTCCAAGTCGTGTCAAAATGATAGCATAGAGGATAAGAATCAAGAAGGTGTAATCGATATGTGCTATTGGGCGCCCCGTGTAACGCTCGACGTGATTGGCGAGGCTGTCCTAGGGCGCGATTTTAACACGCTTCTCAACGACGAGGATCGTCTTGCCAAAGACTACGAAGTCCTCGCCGAGCCCAGTATGGCGAAGATTTTGTGGTTCTTCCTAAACTCGAAATTAGGCAGGGATGTTGTTGGGCGGTTTCCTTGGCGAATGAATACGTTAATGAACGAGCGTATTGCATCGGTAAGAGGAATTGCGGGGTCTTTGGTTAAGGAGAAGAAGGAGGAGGCAAGGAGAGGGAAGAGTGGTAGAGATATCTTATCTTTGTTGATTGGATCGGGGTCGTTTTTAGATGAGCAACTTACGGATCAATTGCTTACCTTTTTGGTTGCTGGGTATGTATCTATCATTTCTATCTTTCCCCTATCATACTGGAAGCTTTCATATATAAATATGTTAACACCAATCTCGACATAGCCACGAAACAACCTCCTCAACACTTCTCTGGTCCACGTATCTCCTTGCTACCCACCCAACCACACAAACTGCCTTACGCAACGAACTCCGTACGGCCTTTTCCTCATCCATTGACCCAAACAACTTAGCCCAGATACTAGAACCGCTTCCCCTCCTCAACGCCGTGATCACTGAGTCTCTTCGCCTATACCCCACTGCACCGATTCTGTTGCGGGTCGCCACTAGGGATACAGTGGTTAATGGGGCAAGTATACCAAAGGGAACGACACTCATAATCCCGCCATGGTTGATCAATCGATCTCCCGATCTCTGGGGCGAAGACTCAGATACGTTTCGTCCTGAGCGATGGATGAATGGTGATCAAATTTCCAACAGCCAACGAGGAGAGATTGATAATCAAAACACGAAGGATGGAAAAGAGGAGAGAGCGACAGGGATCAATAGTACCAAACCGAGTATTCTTACGTTTTTACATGGCCCGAGAGGGTGTATTGGAGAGGGGTTTTCCTGTGCGGAGTTGAGGTGCTTGGTTGCTGCTCTAGTGTTGGAATTTCGGATTGAGTTAGCAATGGATGAAGGGGACGTTAGGCCAGCGGGGGCGGTGACTATTAGGCCTGGAAAGGGGTTGTTTGTTAGATTGAAAGAGGTGAATGGAATGAAGTAGGGAGGGAGTAGGTTTGCCGTTTCTTATATGTGAAATAAAATACTCGGCGGACTTTATCATTAAACTGGAGATATATTACTCTACATCGAACCTTGACGTGTCATGATATCATGTTCGAGAGAAATGGTGCGCTTTTAGACCAGAGCATTGCCTTACGCCTTTTCGAAGCCTAGAAAAGAATGTCCCAAAGAATTTATCTAAATAGCATTCTCTGTAGCTGGTTCCTTGAGAAACCTTTTCGAGACATGTGTTACTCTTCCTGTGAAGGAATATTCTCCGAAAGCAACACCAAGTTCGCTCGTGTCCCTCACATAGTCAAGCGATTCCTTCTCTCATTCTGCCAGTGTGGCATCTCTCTGGAAGACTCTTGCTAGCCCCAACGCCTGGTTTGCACCTTGATTTGTGCTCAAAGCGGCATGTGGTCGAAACTGAGCAAATGCGTCACCCAGGAGCAGGATCTTGCCTTGGTGGAAAACTGCTTTGGGAGAATTGAAGTCCCTAATAGCGGAGATGAACGGGTCGTTTGTCTTAGAAAGCAATTCGGCTAGTGGAGGATTCAAGGCAGATTGACCATACTCCTGCCTCTTCCCCCAGATTCTTTCTTGCATTCGCCCTCGAGGGATCGTTGTGAAGTGTTTTCCTCCGTCACGATCTGTGAATGTGTCTTGGAATTCTTCTGAATCTTCATCAAACATGTCGTACCAGACCCCTATGAATTACGTCTCTCCGGGTTTGATACTGCCACTATCGGACGGTACATTGTAACTATGATAGACAGTAATTAGCTTTGACCACGACAACCCAGGGTCACAATGTGCTTACCATACGGCGTATCCCCTCTTCTCGGTTCGAAACATGGCCACTCTTTCCAATAGCATCTGCTTCGCTTTCTCTGAGACGACACTCTCCGGCACAGCTCCGCGCCATGTGACGTATTCCGCATATTGAGGCAGGACGTCTGGCAAGACCATTCGACGAATGGTTGATTGGCTTCCATCAGCTCCAATGACCATATCTACTCGCAAGACCTTTGATCCTGAAGCACGGTCTTGCGCATTGAAGTAACTACCACGTTTTCCCCATTGTATTCCACACGCTCTACCACCATATCTGTTTCATACAAAGCAGCTGGTCTTCGCCCAGGTTTGAGGAGTTCAGTCTTAAACATATCGTGAAGCGCACTCCAAGTTGTGAAAATGCATTGGAACACTGGAGTTATGCGAGCTCAAAACATCGCCATATATATCCAGGTAATCGATCTTATCATGAGTAATCGCATACGGCTTGTGATTTGAGATATACTTGTCGATGAAGGCATGCACATCAGGCCCTGCGCGAAGTCCGCCAGCTTGATTTTGAAGTAGGGATGGTGATGATCTTTCGAGGACACGAACATTATGTCCTTCATGCTTCAAGGCGATTACGTGCAGCAGCCCAGTCAGAGAACCACCAACCTAAGGGCAAAGTCAGAACAGTGATGAATTGAAAGAACGTGCAATATGCCTACCACAACAATGTCCATCGCTTTATCTTCAAAAGTCGCCATGATGACGCTTGAGAGGCAACGACTTTTGGTAGAGAGTGTGGTTACACAATATGAATGTTGTAATCATTTTACTAGACACACAAAGAAAAGTTCACTCACAAAATGTCAATGGAAAGGTTGGTTAAATGGAAGCGGAGTTAAATATCCCAAACGGTGGATTATTATCCGAGCTTGTCAATTAATTTAGCGTTCAGAGTACGAAAACGTTGTCGTACTTCCTGACCCCATTAAGCTACGATCGTCAACCATACGCCCCCATGCAGTTCCATACGTTCCAATACGCGGCATTTCCCGTGCTTCTCATTCCGTTCCTTCGCACTCCGTTGACTGTGATTCTCTTGGGGTACGGTACTGTCCGTTCAAACCCTGAAATATTGTGATTTGGAATGTATTCATCACTCCCCATCACACACCTTGTCGTCCAAAAACATTCAAGAAATTAGTTAAGCTTCTTAGCCCATAGAAATGGCCAGGATGAGGAAATGTATTAAAACTTCGGAACCACGATCTCACCAGGGCTAGATACGATTTTTGATTACTTAGTTGATTAATATATTATGTTACCCTGATGCTCATCTGATCTAGGCTATCATATGCTGTGGTGTGTAAATAATTAATCACGGTATACTTGGTTAGATACTCTTTTGCAACAATTAGTACGTGGGAGAAATGTATAAATTTAGCAAAACCAAGTAGCTCTCGATTGTTCGTATTGAATTCGCGAAAACATAAGAGAACGACACAATGATATAGTCACATTGAGTTTAGAATGCGGGGAAGCTAATTACACAAAGAAATGGTACATACAAAGAAGAAAATATACAATGTTAATGACATGTATTGTGCAAAGCATCATATCCTGCCATATAGTATGATCTCAATGCCGTTGATCTCGAATCATCGATCGAATCACCGAAGAAAAACATCATCCAGGTACGCAAGCAAACAACACAAAATCATTTTACTCAGAATCAGGATCACCTAGTACACTCGTTTCAAACCAGTTCCAAAAAGAAGCGGGGCCTTCTATTTGGAATGGCCGATAACACTCCTCCTACAAGGACATGTCGTAGACAGGTCTTCACCATGGTTTCAACGATATTTTCATCCAAGGTATTCACATTTGCCGTCGGTATCATCGCAGTGGTATTCTCGTACGTCCTTTGTGCCGGCTTCCTCCCTGGTAACTCGAATGATTTACCCGCAGGTTTATCTAATGGTTTATCTGATGGTTCTGATGTGTATACTACTACGGCCAAATGGTTAAGGGGTGCATTAACTGCTGTTTCCAGCTGTCTCTTATCCTTTTTCTACAAGATATTTTGCGACGTTTGGCGGAAAATCTATAGCTGGACACTTAAGGGTCCGCAGGAGTGGATCAGCGGAAAGATCACGAGTGGTAAACAGTGGCTCTATGATTGGGTAATTGCATTTGGCGCCATGTTGACTATTTTCCTGGCCGTTTGCCTAGTGCTCTTCCTTCTCTATCGCTATCATCCCAATGTGATTGCGAAGCTAAGGAAGATATATCCGTATGTGGTGTCTATATTCAACTGGACAGGCTGGGTTCTCGTGTACATCCTCTGCATATTCCCTATCGTCTTTGCATGGTTCTTCGGTATGGAAATCCATATTGTACGCACCAGCTTGAGGGAGAACAACCCAGTCAATGAGAATCAATGCAATTGACTAGGGAATTCTGTGCAAACATACTTTCAGTATGGGTGTAAAAAGGTAAAGTATGAGGGGAAATCGGGTGATGATGTGACTATCGCGGCACGGCCATGTGTTTTGACCGTGAGTCCTCGAGGCTTATTAAACTGTGAGATAGCATATCTTCATCTTACTTCCCCTTCGAATATTTCATTTTTAGGAATCGAATTCAATACACACCTATCGAAGCTATACTATATATATAAATATACCAATCTGTATTTTCATAAACAAGACTGTTAACCTCTTAACCACGTGCAAATTTATTTAGTAAATAGCGACTACTACATTGAATATAGGATATTTTTCATACTTTTGTGCGTAATGGGTTCGATGTACTGTGAAGACAAAGACGAAGAAATATATTTTGGTAATTTACATATGTAGCATGGATGATATGTACTACGCTCTTCGGGTGTTCGGCAGTATTTCCCACTAACTTGATCCACATCACTAGTTAATTTTAGTTTTTAAACCACCGAAGAACCAAAAGTCCATCTAGGTAGCTTGAAAACACTACGATGGAACCGTACACGAGACTTCCAATATGCATGGCAAATATTCAGAAATACCTTTATATACCCTGCACATCCCCCTTTCTATCACATACGACCAGAGGTACAGGAGA
>AJFL01002870.1:0-11518 GCA_000467735.1 Rhytidhysteron rufulum CBS 306.38
AAAATTAAATAATATATAAAAACTTTAAAATAAAAAGGTTATATAATTAGTATAACAAGAATTATAATAATAATAAGAAGCTTATGCTCGCAATACTTTTATTAAGGCGCTAAAGGGAGCGATAGGCTTAAAATTAATTCCTTCTTAATTAACTTAATATCGCAGAGGTTAGGCCCTTAATTAATTATCTAGCGTTTTAATATATTAGGCATAAATAGGCTCTTAATTAGGTATATAATAAGGTTATATGCCGCCTATATAGGTTTACTAAATCTAAAATCCAAAAAATTGTACCGTTAATAGAGCTAGAAACTGTAGAGTAGAAACGATATTTTAGCTAAGGCCTAGCTCACCCTCCCTAACTATCGTAGAAGCAGGTAGGTAGTGTAGAAACTATCGTGGGTTAAGCTATAGTGACGCATACAGGAACGATTAAAGTTAAAATAACCTTTTAGACCTCTAAATTAGGCCCTTATACTTCCTAATTCAGATATTTAAGAGGGGTGCCGGCGACGGACACCTAGTATCCTTGTCAGACAACTTTTCAAGCTTCAACTCTGGTTCGTGGCCCGATTTAGAAGTCTGAAAAATGCTAAGAGTCCGGAAATAGACGATTTTGAGTTGTATATTAGTGCTGACACCTTGCTGAAACGCTCTATTTGCCCCCACGATTACACATTAAGTCTGCACTAGTGACTACCTCGCTTTTCTTATCCTTTTAAGTACGGCCCTTGACGACAGCGTAGCCTTGTCGCATTGTGTAGGTATTAGTCGCTTTAATGAGTTCTTCAAGTGTCGCATAGGGCCCACTAGGGGGTGCAGCCATAGGTTGATGGAGTAGAGGGGTTGGGCGCGTGGAGTAAATGTTCCCATCAGCTGGATCATCTTCTGGGTCATTATCGTCACTAAATCCGTTCCATTCGTCATCGCTGGGTTTGTCAGCCTCAGATATTGATTGATTGAGCTCAAAGCCTTCTGCAAAGCCTTCGTCAAGGTCAAAATCCATGGTGTTAAGGGTGGTGTTGACAGGAAGGCGATGAGAACGTGCTATATTGTTGGTGGGAAGATAGAGGAATTAACTACGAGAAGTTCCGGAATAACTTTCTTCCGACCGGAGCTAACCCGATTTGGTATCTTCTAGATCTAATTAGGAGGGGGTGTATCTATCGAAACCGGGGGGGTGGATATATCGAAAAGGAGGGTGTGTATATCGAAAGGGGGGGTGTATTTATCAGAACTCCTTCAAAAATAATAAAATAACCCATACAATCGAATCCTCCTTACAAACGCCTCACCTCTCTAATGCGTTGCCTTTTGGTGCGACCCGTATCTACATGCATTTCCCTCTTACGCTTCTTATGATCCGATTTTCCAAAGTGCGCGTTAAAACCCTGATCATTAATGAGGGATTTGATAGAGAAAGGCGAGCCACTGATATGCTGCGGCTGACATCCTTCAAACTTCAACTTTATCGCTAAATCATCCTTGCTTGTGAATTCGACCCTCTTCTGGATCTCACTCTTAGGATAGAAAACCGACCAGTCCAGCTTTTTGGTGATCGGTTGGCCACTGACTAGGAATATCGCCGAACAATCATGCAGGAGTCTCAAAAGATCTTGGAAGTAGGTTGATCGATTGGAGATACGACAGAATATGGATCCATTTCCTTTGAAGTGATGGCCTAGGCTACGGGCCGCTCTTCCAACTCGATGTAAAACTTTTTGGCGATGAAGCAATGTGCAGCGGCTTTTATCTCTGGGGAAAATTTTAGCTGATCTTGGACTTTAGACGCGATAATGTCCATCTTTGAGACGTCGTCTAGAGCAGGTTCTGAGTCTTCCAAAACAACATCAAATCGAAAATGTTGCGCTCCTGAGGCCCCCCTGTGTCTATTCCAGAATTCTTGCCAAATCTTCTTTCCGCTCATAAGCCACATATACGTATGATACCATCTAGGGATTACACCCCATCTCCACGTACGTTCCGGGGGTACATGTTCAGCTTTACTACTTGGTTTATGGAGGAACTAGTACCTAGAGAGATCACAAGGTCAGGCTCCTTGGTCGAAGGCCATATCACGGGTACCTCCCAGACTGCTAGGTCTACCGGGTTGTTTAGCCATTGTCCTCCATCCTCAGTTGGGCCGACTCCAGGAATCCAGAAGGGCGTAAAGTACCTGATTGATTAGCTATCAAATGTGCTTGAGATGCCATTGGGGGCATAACATGGAGCTGCTGTGGCTCTTCTTACCCTAGCAAAGGTTATCAGTGGCTCGGTTGACGTTCATGAATTCAGACTGGACTTACATTTCCCAAACAGGGATCCTTCGATCATATGGTCTGATTGCTCGGTACCCTACATGCTGTTATAGTGCCAGGATACGCCATGACGCCAGGACACTTACCGCAATCTTCGGGTCTAGTCCCACTGCCAACGTAGTTGGTAAATATGCAAGGTAATGTTTCCGAGAATGTGATCACCGGAACACCAATCTTGATTCCATAGACCGAGGCATGTGGCTGGCCCAATATGTCCTCCTCCGCTCTAATATATTTTTTAGCACGCGCTCAATGTTTGACACTGGATATGCCCCTCGAAAGTATGACATTATAAGATGATAAATCGAGGACATGAGAGGAATTATGCAACGTGGGCGCGGTTTGAACGCTTTACTGGCCATCTTCGCGAACATGTCAGCGCAATATTCCACTGACCAGCTGTTTAGGAACATTCCTAGTGCAGAGAGAGAACCTATTTAGATTAGATAAGGCTAGAACTAGATTTGTGAAAGATCTCACCTGAGCTAGTTCCATAAACGATATCAACGTTTTCTTGGATAGGAAATGGAAGTCTCTCCTGCAGCAGCTGTAAGGTCTGTAATGGACCTCTACCTCTGATTCCCCCACCATCTACGCTAAGGACTATCACGCCAGCGGTATCTGGTTTGACCTTGAAGGATGCATCGTCCAAGCTTTCGCAGCAGAGAAGGCAGGCGCCGACTTTGAATATCCAGTGATCCTCTTGGCTTTGGTCTTCGAATATTCGAATGCATGTCTCACAGTACATATGGCCACACGGCATCGGGATCTCTGGCACTTAGCAGATGCGGAATGTTGATTCTCCAAGGGTTGGTGATCGGATACTTCTAAACAGTGAGATCCATCCTCAGTCATAGGTTTGTGGGCGGCCCTTGATGATGATATAAGTGAGTGTGATGTTCGCTGGCCTTCCGACGCCAGGTCCTGCGGCGATATATAGGTCTCATTTTTGCCACTGTAGAGAGAGGCTGTTGAGGAACTTGCGTTTGAAACATCACCTCCTATGTAACCATCTTTGTGGTCGGCTGTCGGGGAACTTCCCGGCGTGAATGGGTTTTGGACGAATCTTTCAGGCCCCTCTACACGGTCTTTGTGGAGACCTGCTAAGAACCTGTTGCTTAGGAACTGTGCAGGGTTTTTCTCATCGGGTATGCCGAATTGCTCTACAAAAGGGTCTGGCAAGGAGCTTGAGTACGTAGATAGTATTGAAGAATCTTTCGGGATAGCCCATGAATCTTTTCTGGACATCGCGCATGTGGTGTTTTCGATCGGGGTTGGAGAGGTATTGGAAGGCAGGGTACTGGAAATTGAAATGCCGTTAGATATCCTATTAACGGGTGGAAACTGATTGGGGGGGTAAAGGTAACCGGAGGAGGAACGGTAGTTGCAGAGGGAATTGTATTCGAAGGATGGAAAGTGATCGAAGGATGCAAGGGGATTCAAATTGGAACCCCAGAGTGGAGGGTAATTCGTGGGTGCAAGGGGATTCAAATCCAAACCCAGAGTGAAGGACAATTCATGGGTGCAAGTGGATCTAAGGCTGTTATAGATCCGCTGGAGTCTGTACGAGGACCATGCTTCAAATGTTCATATCTTTTCTCTTCGCCCTTCCAACGCTCAGATAGTGAATATAAGTCGGAAGATGGCGAAGTTCCGTAATATGCGGCGGTACTTTGGTTTTGGGCAGTAATATCTGTAAGATGAATTTCAGCACCGTTTCGCTCGGTTGGTGTGATTAAAACCAACTCTCGCTCATGCAAATTCTGCAAGTGGCATTACACGTATTGCATCGTCCCTGGAGTACGGTTTGCTGGGGTGATTCTTTCGATCTGCCTATTTGTTAGTCTGAAGGTTTTACTTTTGGGATAGAACTGGCCTTTTTCTCCTCAAAATATCCAACTCTGTTGTGAGGCATTGGCATTATCCCATTTTTGGAATAATAAAGATTCTCCTTAGAGCTGGAATCAGCTGAGTTAGCCGGACGGATTGTTTCTTGGTTCAGGGAAGCCATAAAAAAAAGCTGAGTGAAGTTATCCAGCAAATGATCCATCTAGATGCATGCCTAGTGTTATGATTTTATAGTCGTACTTTCGTTCCCTTTCGCCTTCCTTGGGCTATCTAGGACATGTTTCATATGCTCCGATAAAGTCCTCCATGCTTTGTTGTCCTCGATCCCAACAGTATGGATTTTCATTGCATCACATGGTCGATGATAAGCCTGAAGTTCGTACATAATCCCGGTTTCCAACATCGTTTAGACATCTGTTTAAATTAATGCATTTTGGTTCGACAACATTGACTCTCAGGCAATGAATGTTTCGGACATAGTGCAACCAAGAGGATACATTTGCAGGAACAAGCCCAAAGGCATGCCATTAGATATGTTTGTTCGAACATGGATACACCTGGTGTCCAATCAAATGCTTCATCGATGTATTGTGAGGGCAGCCCCCACACACTGGACGAGGAACAGTTCAGGTAAAAATTACATGTCACACCCTCATGCATAGAGCCTAGAGCCTTGACACTAAACCTGTTTCTGAGGTGCAAATGACGAGTGTTGGCTCACTTACCGAACCGAATGCTTCATGTGATATCGCCTAGCCACTTCAAATCTTCTCCGAGTTTCCTCAGGCATTTTACATAATACCCAGCACACCGCCGGCAAGCACAAATATAAATGTTAGGTAGTTCACGGTTTCACAAAGACATGTTTGACTATTGCGATTGAATGATTACATTCGGTCTGTGAAGATACCTGCTCTCTTAGACCAATGTAATTTAGGAAAACTGGTGAACTCTTTGCTATATCTCATCTGAAGAACTCAATGAAAGAATTAGGAGAAGTCATGCAGTCATAGTCCTCTGCCTTTTTTTTTGGGCGGTCAGATTCACCATCTGACCGTCTCTCTAACGCTTTAGGTCAGCATCGGCGTAAGTGAGTAAAGATGGGGGGTTCTAACTTCTCTTGAGATGATTCATGATTTGTTCGGTTGAGACCTTGTACAATCGATAGCAATACCAATCAGCTGAGCCTCGAGAATGTTTGCCCTTCTGCACTTCCACAACCCCATTAATCATGCTTTCTAAGACAGTGCCCTGTATATATTGCCTGTTTTTCCGTTCAGGATAAAACTTCAAGAGCTCATTTTGACCTATAGACTTCCTTAAGTGGTAGGGAATATCGCATTGTCGACAATACAAAGAGACCTTGAGAGTGCGTGACTTTAGGTCTGTCCACAGAACCTCTGCAAACTACTCTTCTGACTCTTCTGACTCTCCTCGAATAGAAAGGCTTTGCCATGGCTTAATAACCTGTCCTTCAACTGCGTAGTGTTAGCAATTGCACAGGAGTCAAGGGAGACGAGGAAATACAGATTAAAGGAAACTCAAAACTAGACTTGAATCTATTAGGTGTTAGCAAGAAGGGTTATAAAATATATGAGAGGTTATTACCCATAATCCATGAATAGCTCTTCATTAGCGTATATTTCCCGCGTCGATTCAACAATAGCGAATTTCTCATTTGGCCCCTCGCAGATTCGAAATTGAATGTTCACCTATCTCTTCTTACTAGTATGATTGATATAGAGCATAGGGCCTGGATTAACGCTGCCATCGATACATGCATTTTTAAGAGGTTGTTAGATCCATCTAAAATAAATATGATAAGTCTTACCTGCAGCAATATCAAGAAGCGACATCTAAGGCTCACCCTCCGTATAGACTTCGGTCTTTGGTATTGGCACTATTGGGCCTGTGTACTTCCCAATGTATGCTCCAGGACCAATCCATTCTTTTGCGTATACGCCCTTCCCCGCAAAGTCTATACTAGATTTTTTTCAATTCTGGCCTAGGCGTTGACCTGCCGTCATAATTAAAAATGCAATCCGTGCCGCAGCCGCACGTGCCATCAACACATGATCTGTTCCACTAGAAACAAACACATGAGGTGTCACAGACCTTGCAAGTGCAAGGCTTGAATCGCCGGGGGCAGTCATGTCCGCACAGGCAATTTAGCCTACAAAACCTTTTATTTTGAACACGCTCGCAGTTTTCCTCACAACAGTCACCACATTTGCAAGACCTTGGGCCACGCTGTTGACAAAACTGTTTTGCAAATTTGAACCTGAGATCGCCTCTTCTTGGGAGTACTTGGTTGAATGTGACCCCTTTGACCGGTGTTGGGGGTTGTGATGTTATCTTTAGTATTTCGACGGTGTGATGTTAGTGGCTCGGATTTGAAGTTGCGACAGCATTATAGATGCATCTCACCATTTCTGTCCCCACAGCTGGCTTTTCAGATGATGACTGCAGTGGTATGCGCTCCTGGTACGATTGTTGTTCTTGTTCTTGGGACAGAAGGTAACCTTGAGACGGGTCGTGTGGCGGCGGGTGTCCTTGCAGCGGCAGCTGTTTCTCTAGTGACGGATGGTTTTGTGGCGGCGTGTGTTCTTGCAATGGTAGCCGTTCTTGAGACGGTACACGGTCTCTACATGGCTGTCCTTGCGGCAGTCCCTGTGGCGGTATGATACGGCTTCGATGAGTGTATAAACTGTGTTCGTGGAAGGGGTACGTCAGAGATTCACTAGCTGTGCCAATAGATGCTCCACTTTGCTGGATAGTCGGCAAAGGATGGGTCTGAGAATCGACGCCTGCTCTTTTTGCAAGTTCCGGTATGGTAGTAGAAGTCATCTCGCAAGGCAATGTAGGCAGCCGATGTCTGTGATAATAACTCGTGTTCGGTTCAGTACACAGTGCCGGGTCATGCACAAATCGCCCTCTGCCTACCTTCTTACAGCATGGTAGTCTTTGAATTGAGCGCCTGAAAGTAGATTCTGGGAGTATCTCGTAACCAGGAGCCTGAGATACAACCTCTTCCAGACTTCGATAACTAGTCGGACCAAATTTTGCTAGAGCATTATGTATCGCCAAATGAGCTTTGTTCCTCTGTCTCGGCTACGATGTCTCCTGTAGTGGTAGCAGGTGTTCTTGTGCTGTTATTGTGTGTACTTGAGGTGGTGGCAGGTATATTTGCGATGGTTGTGTTTGCGGTGATGGCGGGTGTACTAGCGGCAGTTCTTGTTGAGCTTGAGAGTTCGGGGTTCCTTGCAAAAGTTCCATTGAACGGAGACAGCTCGTGAGGCCAATTTCAAACACTTCGATGCTCTCTAGTGTACTCCGAAGATATGAGTGGACCATATCTACCATTTGACTATATGTAATCAATGCTTCCCCTATCGCTGTATGTTGCTTTTTCGATGTCATCGAGGAGGTGATTTTGAGACTTTGGAGTGTAACCCGTATTTCTGAAAGGATCTTGAAAACTCTGGCTCGAGTTTCCCCTGACGTCTCTTCACTAATATGTTCTTCCGTTTCCATAGTTCTTTCGTAGATATCTTCAGCCTTGTCCTTTAAATTGGTAGCGTTGATAGCGGCGGCATCGAGGGCGAGAGCTTGGGCGTGCGTAGGAATTGCGAAAATATTAAGAGAAAGATAGTAAGGTCTTAGCGTAAGTGTCGTAATGTGTTGCTCTGGAATAGTATCGAGTAATCCTCCTGGTGTGTTACTGGTTATCGACGACCGAAGAAGATCCAGAAAGTGAGCACAGTCGACGATTACAGGATAAAGAGCATCCAGAGAGGCTGCTCGCTTGGTTACATATTTTGCAGTAATACGAATTTCACGAAGCTCGTTTAGGATACTTCGCATCTCATCCAATTTCACTGGAGATAATGCAACCAAGCGATTAATGTCCTGTTCTAAAAGCTTGACACAAGCAATCATTTCCGTGAGAGTCATAATGAGGGTAGTAGAGCTAGTGTAAAACACTGTAGAAGATGAAAAGGTGTGAATACGAGGAGAGGCGGATGGTAGGGAAGAATAACATAAAGGAGATATCAAGGGCATAAAAGTGCCCTTTTAAAGTGACTTGCAACAACAAGTCGTGAGCGGCGTAAACAACCAATGACCAATCATTCATAAGGAAGGGGTCTATCTGTGACAAGTCCATGACATGCATGATCGGAGCTTCCCGACCAACATGACCTGTTTTAGCGAAGCCATGGCAGACTCGCTTGGTAGTGCTACAGAGGGGTTGGTCATTTCTACCAGGCGTGCAAAAGCTCGTTACATGCTGCATCCATGAATGCACGACCAAGACGATCGCCTTAGGAGCTAGAGGAATGATAGGACCTCTCAAAGAGCAATAGAAAGCAGCCAATCCAATCCACAGATGCTCTGCTCCGATGTGAAGGTATTTAGGGGGAAAGGATGTGCATCATTCTACTATGTACTAATTTTGGCGAAAAGTAGAAGATTTTAAAGTCGGAGAATTACTTATTCCGCTACTTGACACGTGATTATATTATTCATCAATTGCCAAGCCAGCTTAACGAGTTCTGAATGCGTGCGCAGTCAGAACTCGTCAGCCGAGGTACGATATGGAACATCTCTACCTTATCCATTTTCCGCAATAAATGCCAATGTCCTCCCAGATACAAAATGTAAGTAATGCTGGAATAATCTATTTAACCAATATCAATTCTAACCGACTAGACCTTTCAAACCTTACAGAAGCAGATAGAATCGTCGGTTTCCGAGCTGTTCGCCACCGCACCTGAAGAGCATCAACTTATTCGTACCGAGATCCAAAATTTGATTCAAGAACTAGAACTTTTGTCCACGTATCACCTTCTAGATGACACCCGGCTTATTGCTAGTTTGGAAAGCGTCGCTAATAACAAAAGCGGAGAGCATCATGGGAATGTACAATTCCAGCCAATTAGCAAACCAATGCGTGATCGGAATGGCAAAAGCAACAACACATCCATGGCTTATAATCGTGACTCTAAAGTGCAGAGCATGCAAGGGCAGGAATATTCAGATGAAACCGACCACGAGCAAGAGCAGCCCGTAGAGGACGGCTATGACGAGGAAGAGCAGGCTGAGGGCGAAGAGGGCGAGGAAGAAGAGCAGGACGAAAATCGGGCTGGAGGAGACAATCATGGGGAGGAAGAGGAGCAGGCCAGAAATGCGGACCGCAATGAAGAACAAGTTGACCATGAGGAGGGAGTCCAATATATGACAGATATTGCTTATGAAATGGCTAGCGGAACTTTACGCCTCCTTCCTACGGTAGACCAGTACAAAAACATGCCGCTGATGCTAGAGGTAGCGCGAAAACTAGGCGCACAACGAGCTGGCGTCTGCAAGATCCTCGTACCGGATGGCATTCCAGGTCGGTCCCAGAAGACTGATAGTTATGTCTCAAGTCAGGTGTGTTACCAGTACTCTGTCAGACGCCGAAAGAACAACACTTTTGCTATAGAAAGAGCACTGGGAAATAGCAATAGTGAACTTCAGATATCTACCGAAAGAGATATCCCTTCCATTACACCGCCGGCTTCAGAATTCTTGCACAGATTTGAGACACTTTTGGAGAATAGTAGTCAACTCGATGGTGTTCTCTATTGCACTGATATTGACGCCCACACGGCTAGGTCTAGAAAACTTGTAGGCTTACCACCACGCTCTCCTATCTGGCCGGCACAAGGCGACTGCCTTCAGGATACCAGAACGTCAGTACCAGGAATTCATTGGCCCTATGCCTACATATCTAGCAACGTATTCGGCGCACCATTTGCTCTGCATCAAGAAGACTGCAACTTATTTTCTATTAACTATCTACATTCCGGAAACAAGGCATGGATAGTCATTGCACCGACCGATGGCAACACACTCGAACAAAGACTAAGAGATACTGATGCCTCATACTATACCACTCACTGTAGTCAGTTTTTGCGTCACTCACCGATTTTTGTTCCAAGCTCCATGCTTGACAAATGGGGCATATCATATACTTTAGTTCACCAGTCCCGTTTCGAGACTGTTGTGACATTCCCTCAGGCTTATCATCAAGGCTTCAGCACGGGATACACACTCGCTGAGGCCGTCAATTATGCTGACTCCGCCTGGTCTTTTGAAGGATATAACTACTGTCGTCCAAGCACATGCCCCCCTGGGTTCATTCCGGTTGAAGACATGCTTCGACACGATGAAGATGATGTCCAGCAGGAAGAAGAGGAGACAAACCAAATTCCACCAGATACTGCAAGTGGGAAAAGGCAATCTAATGCACAGATCTCCAGCACAACCAACATCAAACGTCATAAAACTGATAAGGAGCTGCTCAAGGGTGACCCGGATATTCCAAAAGCAGTTGATTGGGATGTCGGCGATATGATTGAGCCAGCGAAGCTCTATGAGAAACTGCTTGAAGCCGGAGGTCGAACATCGAGTCCAGCAATGATCAAATGCCTAACAATCCTCTTCTACGCCATTGCTAGCCCTGACGCCTTCTATCAATTAGCGGATGCCTGCGTTTTCGCTCGGAAGGGGAGCGATCCAGGTTTCCTATCGTCAGGTGATAACATCTCACAAACTTTAGAGGCCATAGCTACTACGGATAGAATGGCGTCTGCAAGTTTTATTTTACGAAGGTACCATTTAACGCGGCTTCTGGATCATCGGCTACAGAAAGAGGAAGAACTCAAAGATCAGAGAGAAGGAGCAATTCTACGTAGAGGAAGATACAAAAAGAGTTATGCACAAAACGGGACTTCTGTTCAGTTAGCAGACAAGGGCCACATTTCGACCTTGACTCTGCAGTGCCTTATGGCTGAAGCCTACCCTACACTTCCAAAATCAGATCCCAGCTACAACAGGAAGCTTACCTCTCTGAAGAATTATCTGAACTATGCACGCAACTGGCGCTACTTACAGCAAAAGTTTTCACCTGGAATCCTAGCACTAATACCAACTCTTGGACATCTCGGTGTTACTAATCACGCGTAAGTTAGTTGTAAACATTCACTATCTAGAGTGCTAATCTTTTGCAGGGTTGAAAGAGTGCCGATTCCTCTGTTTCATTTCTTTGTAGAAATACTGTATGAACAAAGAGGACGTTTTCTTCAACAGGCTGGTGAGATGATGTCCGTTCATATTCATAATATCCTTCATGGAAGTGAGAGGCACCGGAAATACCGTTTGGAGACTCCTACCGTCGAAAACCTGCGGGAAACGCCATTAGATTCCGCTAGCTTTCTGAGTCTATGTGAATTAGAATAGCTCTCACGATGATGCGGTCCCTATGATTTTCCAATGAATTCCAAAGGTATAGGGGTATCATAAAAAGGGTT